>SJYT01068477.1:112038-175583 GCA_006410635.1 Cephalophus harveyi | reverse complement strand
AAATTAAGTAATATTTTGGATTCCATATAAAAGGTTTATATATAAAAATCATATAGTTTTAAAATCATAATAATTATGAAAAACAATTATGAGAAAGTTCAGTGAATGTTAAAATAACAAGTATGCATGTAATTTTAGAATTCATACTTCTCAAAAACTTATCATGAATAATAGCCCTGCCATGGTCCCCACCATTCAGTATCATTTTTCCGGGGCAACTGATGAGATGATACAGATGAAGCTAAAATAAAAAGTTTAATCTTAAGACACATATACATATTCTTAAAATATAATTCACATACCACAGAATTCACTCATTTAAACTGTATAATTTAAGAGTTTTAGTTTATTTTCAAGTCAATCACAAAATGAAACCATTGCAATTATCTAATTCTAGGACATTTTCATCACCCATCCCCTGAATCCCAAACCCATTAAGCAGTTACCTCCCTCTCCCACCAGCCCCTGGCAGCTGCTAATATACTTTCAATTTACCTGTTCTAGACCTTTCATATACATGGAAGCATGCAATATGTAACCTTTTGTGTCTGGCTTCTTTAGCTTAGAATGTTTTCAAGGTTCATCCATGTTGTAACCTGTATCAATACTTCATTCTCTTTTGGAGCCATATAACATTCCACAGTATGAATATACCATACTTTGTTTACTTGTTCAACAGTTGATGGAATTCGGGTTGTTTCTACTTTTTGGCTGTTATGAACAATGCTGCTATGAATAGTTATGTTCAAGTTTCTGTGTGGGAAAATATTTTCGGTTCTCTTGGGAATGGAATAACTGGGTCATAGGGAAATCCATGTTTAACTTTTTAAAGAATCACCAAAGTGCATTTCACAGTGACTGTACCATTTTGCATTCCTGTCAGCAGTGTACATGAGTCGTTATTTCTCCACATCATTGCTAACGCATGGCATTTTCTGTTTTGATTTTAGTCATATGGGTGGATTTAAAGTGGAATCTTATAATTTTGCTTCATGTATCCTTGATGACAATGAACATCTTTTTTGTACATACTTATTGGCTATTTCTAGATCTTCTTTAAAGCAATAGCTATTCAATTAATTTGCTTATTAAAAAATTATTTGTTCTATTGGGTTATAAGAAATTTATGTATACTAGATACTAGGCCCACATTGTATATATGATATATAGGCATTTTCTTTCATTTTGTGGCTTTTGGTTTTACTTGATAGTTTCTTTTGATTCACAAGAGTTTTGAAATTCATTTTATTTTTATTTTTTGGTCATTTGTGCTGTAGGTGTCATTTAAAAAAAACCATTGCCTAAGCTAAATTCACAAAGATCTCATATCTATGCTTTCTTCTAAGAGTTTAGAATGTGTAAGAAACATTCTTGTATTTAGATTATTGATCCTTTTTGAGTTCATTTTTTACATGTGATGTGTCAGAGGTATACCACTTTATTCTTTTGGCTATATCATTGTCCTCACACCATTTGTTAAAAAGAATATTTTTTCTCATTTAATTGTTTTGTCCTCTTTGTCAGAAATTGAGTCTATAGTAATTTTGGAGGTATTGATAAAAGGTTCTAGACTCTAGTGTAAAGCTTCAGAAATCCCACACCACTTTTATATTCTTTAATATTTAGTTATCTTTCACCTTCCAAAAACTTCTAAAATCTATATTAACATTAAATGTTTTGAAATTTTACCATCAATACTCTGGTGCCAGAAATTTTATACTCGTTATGGTAGACCTTTATTCTGACATTCAAGCATGTGGTAGTTTTATCTGCACATCTTTGACACTCATCCAAGAGATAGGGTCTGTGTCTCCTCTAGTTGAATCTAAACTAGATTTAGTCACTTGTTTATTACCAGTGGATGGATTGGAAATGATGCTGTGTGACCTTCCAAGGCTGTGTTACAAAAGGTGATGCATCTTCTGTACTGCATGCTGAAGCATCAGACTGGTTGGCTTGAGCCACTTCATAGGAAATCCCAGTGCCATGTAACTTCTGTTCTGTGTGGGAGGCTAGACCACATGGAGGGGCCAGACATAGTTCATATGGATTCAGCTGAAGTCCCAGCTGAGGTCCCCACTGTAAGCCACACTAGTCACCAGATATATCCATGAAAATGGCTCCAAATACAGATTTCTCAGGAGACAGGCAAGGTGGTTTGGTATTCCCATCTCTTGAAAAATTTTCCACAGTTTGTTGTGATCCAGACAATCAAAGCCTTTAGTATAGTCAGTGAAGCAGATGTTTTTCTGGAATTCCCTGGCTTTCTCTGTGATCCAGTGGATACTGCCAACTTGATCTCTGGTTCCTTTGCCTTTTCTGAACCCAGCTTATACATCTGGAAGTTCTTGGTTCACATACTGTTGAATCCTAGCTTGAAGGATTTTGAGCATAACCTTACTAGCATGCAAAATGAGCAGAACTGTACAGTAGTTTGTACATTTTTTAGCATTCCCTTCTTTAGGATTGAAATGGAAACTGAACTTTTCCATTCCCATCCATTTTTGTTCACTGATTCCTAAGATGTCAGTGTTCACTCTTGTCATCTCCTGCTTGACCATGTTCAATTTATCTTAATTTATGGACCTAACATTCCAGACTTCTATGCAATATTATTCTTTATAGCATTGGACTTTAACCAACAGACACATCCACAACTAAGTGTCATTTCTGCTTTGGCCCAGCTGCTTCATTCTTTCTGGAGCTATTAGTAATTGCCCTTCTCTCTTTCCCAGTAGCATATTGGACATTTTCAGGCCTGAGGGGCTCATCTTCCAGCATCATATCTTTTTGCCTTTTTATACTGTTTGTGGGGTTCTTGCAGCAAGAACACTGAAGTGCTTTTCCATTCCCTCCTCCGGTGGACCACGTTTTGCCAGAACTCTTCACTATGACCCATCCGTCTTGGGTGGCCCGGAACAGCATGGTTCATAGCTTCATTGAGTTACACAAGTCCCTTTGCCATGACAAGACTGTGATCCATAAAGGGGTTATGTTTTAAACCATAAAATTTAAAGAAAATAAATTATTTTTAGAACATATATTATGTAACAGTAATAATGATTATTTATTTTTCTGGGCTACAAAATCACTGCAGATGGTGATTGCAGTCATGAAATTAAAAGACGCTTACTCCTTGGAAGGAAAGTTATGACCAATCTAGATAGCATATTGAAAAGCAGAGACATTACATTGTCAACAAAGGTCTGTCTAGTCAAGGCTATGGTTTTTCCAGTGGTCATGTATGGATATGAGAGTTGGACTATAAAGAAAGCTGAGCGCCGAAGAATTGATGCTTTTGAACTGTGTTGTTGAAGACTATTGAGAGTCCCTTGGACTGCAAGGAGATCCAACAAGTCCATCCTAAAGGAGATCAGTCCTGGGTGTTCATTGGAAGGACTGATGTTGAAGCTGAAACGCCAATATTTTGGCCACCTGATGCGAAGAACTGATTCATTTGGAAAGACCCTGATGCTGGGAAAGATTGAGGGCAGGAGGAGAAAGGGATGACAGAGGATGAGATGGTTGGATCGCATCACCGACTCAATGGACATGGGTTTAGGTGAACTCCGGGAGTTGGTGATGGATAGGGAGGCCTGGCGTGCTGTGGTTCATGGGGTTGAGAAGATCGGACATGACTGAGTGATTGAATTGAACTGATAGTAATATAAGTGTGCTACACTTGATATAATGGAACTTCTGTGACATCCAGAACTGTCCTGTACTATATATGAGTGCTTTTATTTTTCTTTGCACCATATTCTCTGGAAAAGTAGAGACATATGTACATTATATCACATTTCATGTTTCGAATCACATTGTATTTCAGAATATGTGGAAGTAGGTTTTAA
The DNA here is from genome assembly GCA_006410635.1 of Cephalophus harveyi. NCBI lineage: Eukaryota > Metazoa > Chordata > Mammalia > Artiodactyla > Bovidae > Cephalophus > Cephalophus harveyi. The sequence continues at coordinate 171,732 of SJYT01068477.1, read as the reverse complement.
TTTTTTTTGTTTTTTCTTTTTAGAGAGGTTGGAATCTAGGAGTTGGTAAAGGAAGAACTGGGTAATCCTTTCAGTCACAATGCTTTGGGCCTGACTAGTAAATTAATTACAATATTTTCTGTCTATAACACACTTGGGTAATTTATTTAAATCTACTCTCAGAGCTGACTTCCCAAGAGGATGCAAGTCAATTATGGTTCCAGCTCTTCCTGTCTCATTAGCTATTTGAATAATAATGTATTTGAATGACGGCCCAGGAGAATAGAAATAGGAACTGCTTGTCTTAGTCCCAAATGAGCTGCTTAGTCAGATAATCCTAAGTGTCCATTATTAGTTCAAGCTGTGCCTTATGACTGATTCTGGGATGTTCTACTCACTTCCAGAAAAACTTGTGGGATGTATAGTTTATTCATTTTTTAATATAGATAGATTCAATTGTGCTAGACATTTGTAACTAGGCAAATTATTTTTTGCATCTCTAAAATTGCTTCTAAATCAAGAGATCCAAGTTTTGGTGTCAGATTTGCTTATTTTTCACTTATAAAAAATGTTTAGCATTGTGTTCTGAAAGAGTTGAGTTGTTAAAATTTTTTAAATGACTTTCATTGTAACCAAAAATGACACCCAGTGCAAAGTTACCATTTCACCTTCATCATCAGTCATCCTTTACATAGAATGGAGATAAGATGCAGACCAATCTATAAAATTCCACAAATGATTATAACTTTGGTCATTATTTAAATAAGTTGTTCAAGAGCAATTCTTTTATGAACTATTTTCCAAGTGCTTAAAAAAATAAGGGCAAAGTATTATATAGTATGATTGAATTAAGAATATGTAAAGGAAAAACATAAGTCATGCAATATAACGATGAGCAATGGTCCCAGAAAAAAAATGATTGTTGTTTTATAAGCTTTATTTTTAAATGTCTGTTATACGTGACACTAATAAAATCAATTGGCCTTTAAGTTAATGTTTAATAATACCCTAGAGACACTCAGATAAAAGGTCAAAACCCAGCACTGTTTCTCAGACCTGAAGGAAAAGGTATTTGCTACGTGATTAGTGCTTTATTTCGATAATGCATTACACTGATCTGAAGTGTCATTCCTTACTTGCAGTAACAGCACATCTCTCATCCAGCGAAATCCTGATCCTCACTATTTGGAACATCAACCTTTTTCTTAGAAACAGAATTTACAGGTAACGTGATCAGGATAGCTTGCTATCTAAATTTTGTATTATTATTAAATCCTTCCTAATGTATACTAATACAAAATCTTCCCTTACATAGACAATAATATTAGAAAGGCCTGGATTTCCCATAAGGATTTCTGCTTGCTTTTTGTCCACAGAGTTCATGCATGTTTTATATATGTTATGTACATTTTCTATCTCATATTGACTATGTATTAGATTTTATGACTTGATAGATTACTCCATGAATGTGAAATGACTACATTACAGGTGAAGCAACTGTTTATATTGGTTTCCATGTTGATAGGATAGGAATACTGTATAAGCAATTACCTGTGGTGATCAACATTGATCAGCAAAGGAATAAGGAATTTAACATAGGTTTTCACATATTCAGTGACCAAATGAGAACTTAACTTCAATTAACACATCTCATCTTAGACATAAAGATCCCAGGTAAAATGGAGATAAGGTTACTTTATAAATGGATTAGCATCATCCTTCCATGATGAAATACATTTTACTCCCCTTCCTGGTTGCCTGTCCTTGGGAATAGTGTTGGGTTTGCCAAACAGTTCATTCAGGTTTTTCTGTGACGTCTTATGGAAAAACCCAAATGAATGTTTTGGCCAACCTACTGTTTGTAAGCAGATTGTACTTACTACAATTATTAAAAATGAAGAAACTTTCCTTATAAATCTTTTAAGTAGATCCCTAATAGTAAACATCCAAGCATAAAAGATAGCCCTGCTCCAATCTGTTCCTTTCATAGTTTGAAAACAAAGATCTTGGTCTATGAAATTGGATGTTTTCTCGTGTTAAGGATGTAAGTATTTTCATAGTTAAAAAAAATTTTCCATATGTATTATTCCTAGACTTCTGCTCACTTAAGCACTCTGAAAGTGTGATGTATATTTTTCAAAATATGACAAATCGTTTTAATTGTACTGGACAGTTGCTATGAACTGTACCTGAAAAATTCTTATGTTAAAGCCCTGACACTGAATATGACATTATAGACTCGGTCTTTAGGACATAATTAAGGTTAAATAAGCTCATAAGAGGGACTTCCCCAGCGACTCAGCAGTAAAGGATCCACCTGCAATGCTGGAGACTGAGGTTTGATCCCTGGGTGGGGAAGATCCCCTGGAGGAGGGCATGGTAACCCACCCCAGTATTCTTGTCTGGAGAATCCCATTGACAGAGGAGCCTGGCAGGCTACAGTCCATGAAGTCACAAAGAGTCAGGCATGACTGAAGCAACTGAGTACCCAAGCTGGGGTCATAAGAGTGGGGCCTTTATCCAATAGGACTGGGGCCTTAGAAGGTAACTCTCTGCAAACCAGAAAGACCTCTCTCACCAGAAGCTGAACACCTTGATCTTGGGCTTTCCAGCCTCTCTGTGAGAAAACAAGTGTCTGTTTTAGCTACACAATCTGTATTTTGTTTAGGTAGCCTAAGCTGACTAATACGACAGTTTATAATTAATGCGTTGATAGGAGGTCTGCTGGCACGTTGAACAAACTGCACCATACATTTTATTTATTTATTTTAATTTTAATTTTTACTTTATTTTACTTTACAATTCTGTATTGGTTTTGCCATACACTGACATGAATCCGCCACGGGTGTACATGAGTTCCCAATCCTGAACCCCCCTCCCACCTCCCACCCCATATCATCTCTCTGGATCATCCCCGTGCACCAGCCCCAAGCATTCTGTGTCCTGTATCTAACATAGACTGGCGATTCATTTCTTACATGATAGTATACATGTTTCAATGCCATTCTCCCAAATCATCCCACCCTCTCCCTCTCCCACAGAGTCCAAAAGTCCGTTCTATGCACCTGTGTCTCTTTTGCTGTCTCACATACAGAGTTATCATTACCATCTTTCTAAGTTCCATATATATGTGTTAGTATACTGTATTGGTGTTTTTCTTTCTGGCTTACTTCACTCTGTATAATCGGCTCCAGTTTCATCCATCTCATTAGAACTGATTCAAATGAATTCTTTTTAATGGATGAGTAATACTCCATTGTGTATATGTACCACAGCTTTCTTATCCATTCATCTGCTGATGGGCATCTAGGTTGTTTCCATGTCCTGGCTATTATAAACAGTGCTGCGATGAACATTGGGGTACACATGTTTCTCTCAATTCTGGTTTCCTCAGTGTGTATGCCCAGCGGTGGGATTGCTGGGTCATAAGGCAGTTCTATTTCCAGTTTTTTAAGGACTCTCCACACTGTTCTCCATAGTGGCTGTACTAGTTTGCATTCCCACCAGCAGTGTAAGAGGGTTCCCTTTTCTCCACACCCTCTCCAGCATTTATTGCTTGTAGACTTTTGGATCGCAGCCATTCTGACTGGTGTGAATGGTATCTCATTGTGGTCTTGATTTGCATTTCTCTGATAATGAGTGATGTTGAGCATCTTTTCATGTGTTTGTTAGCCATCCATATGTCTTCTTTGGAGAAATGTCTATTTAGTTCTTTGGCCCATTTTTTGACTAGGTCGTTTATTTTTCTGGAGTTGAGCTGCATAAGTTGCTTGTATATTTTTGAGATTAGTTGTTTGTCAGTTGCTTCGTTTGCTATTATTTTCTCCCATTCAGAAGGCTGTCTTTTCACCTTGCTTATAGTTTCGTTTGTTGTGCAGAAGCTTTTAATTTTGATTAGATCCCATTTGTTTATTTTTGCTTTTATTTCCAGTATTCTGGGAGGTGGATCATAGAGGATCCTGCTGTGATTTATGTCGGAGAGTGTTTTGCCTATGTTCTCTAGGAGTTTTATAGTTTCTGGTCTTACGTTTAGATCTTTAATCCATTTTGAGTTTATTTTTGTGTGTGGTGTTAGAAAGTGATCTAGTTTCATTCTTTTACAAGTGGTTAACCAGTTTTCCCAGAACCACTTGTTAAAGAGATTGTCTTTACTCCATTGTATATTCTTGCCTCCTTTGTCAAAGATAAAGTGTCCATAGGTGTGTGGATTTATCTCTGGGCTTTCTATTTTGTTCCATTGATCTATATTTCTGTCTTTGTGCCAGCACCATTACTGTATTGATGACTGTGGCTTTGTAGTAGAGCCTGAAGTCAGGCAGGTTGATTCCTCCAGTTCCATTCTTCTTTCGCAAGATTGCTTTGGCTATTCAAGGTTTTTTGTATTTCCATACAAATCTTGAAATTATTTGATCTAGCTCTGTGAAAAATACCGCTGGTAGCTTGATAGGGCAGAGAAGGCGATGGCACCCCACTCCAGTACCCTTGCTGGAAAATCCCATGGAGAGAGGAGCCTGGTAGGCTACAGTCCATGGGGTCGCGAAGAGTCAGGCACGACTGAGCCACTTCCCTTTCACTTTTCACTTTCATGCATTGGAGAAGGCAATGGCAACCCACTCCAGTGTTCTTGCCTGGAGAATCCCAGGGACGGAGGAGCCTGGTGGGCTTCCGTCTATGGGGGTCACTCAGAGTCAGACACGACTGAAGTGACTTAGCAGCAGCAGCAGCTTAATAGGGATTGCATTGAATCTGTAGATTGCTTTGGTAGTATACTCATTTTCACTATATTGATTCTTCTGATCCGTGAACATGGTATATTTCTCCATCTATTAGTGTCCTCCTTGATTTCTTTCATCCGTGTTTTATAGTTTTCTATATATAGGTTTTTAGTTTCTTTAGGTAGATATATTCCTAAATATTTTATTCTTTTCATTGCAATGGTGAATGGAATTGTTTCCTTAATTTCTTTTTCTACTTTCTCATTATTAATGTATAGGAGTGTAAGGGATTTCTGTGTGTTGATTTTATATCCTGCAACTTTACTATATTCATTGATTAGTTCTAGTAATTTTCTGATGGAGTCTTTAGGGTTTTCTATGTAGAGGATCATGTTATCTGCAAACAGTGAGAGTTTTATTTCTTCTTTTCCAATATGGATTCCTTTTATTTCTTTTTCTGCTCTGATTGCTGTAGCCAAAACTTCCAAAACTATGTTGATTAGTAGTGGTGAGAGTGGGCACCCTTGTCTTGTTCCTGACTTTAGGGGAAATGCTTTCAATTTTTCACCATTGAGGATAATGTTTGCTGTGGGTTTGTCATATATAGCTTTTATTATGTTGAGGTATGTTCCTTCTATTCCTGCTTTCTGGAGAGTTTTTATCATAAATGGATGTTGAATTTTGTCAAAGGCCTTCTCTGCATCTATTGAGATAATCATATGGCTTTTATTTTTCAATTTGTTAATGTGGTGAATTACATTGATTGATTTGTGGATATTGAAGAATCCTTGCATCCCTGGGATAAAGCCCACTTGGTCATGGTGTATGATCTTTTTAATGTGTTGTTGGATTCTGATTGCTAGAATTTTGTTAAGGATTTTTGCATCTATGTTCATCAGTGATATTGGCCTGTAGTTTTCTTTTTTTGTAGAGGATCATGTCATCTGCAAACAGTGAGAGTTTTACTTCTTCTTTTCCAATTTGGATTCCTTTTATTTCTTTTTCTGCCCTGATTGCTGTGGCCAAAACTTCCAGAACTATGTTGAATAGTAGCGGTGAAAGTGGGCACCCTTGTCTTGTTCCTGACTTTAGGGGAAATGCTTTCAGTTTTTCACCATTGAGGATAATGTTTGCTGTGGGTTTGTCATATATAGCTTTTATTATGTTGAGGTATGTTCCTTCTATTCCTGCTTTCTGGAGAGTTTTTATCATAAATGGATGTTGAATTTTGTCAAAGGCCTTCTCTGCATCTATTGAGATAATCATATGGCTTTTATTTTTCAATTTGTTAATGTGGTGAATTACATTGATTGATTTGTGGATATTGAAGAATCCTTGCATCCCTGGGATAAAGCCCACTTGGTCATGGTGTATGATCTTTTTAATGTGTTGTTGGATTCTGATTGCTAGAATTTTGTTGAGGATTTTTGCATCTATGTTCATAAGTGATATTGGCCTGTAGTTTTCTTTTTTTGTGCACCACACATTTTAAAAGAAACTGATTATTTATGGATGATACTTAATTGGACAATAGTCTCAGACAAAAATCAAAACTTTTTCTTGGAATTATAGAATGAAAAATTCTTGTATAATGTCATGGCTATATTTAATAAAGGCTGTAAAATATTACACTTACTATATGTTTGTCTACAGGAATCTTGAAGTACTTGTAACAGTGGTTACAAATCCTTAAGTCTGACTATATATAATAATACTAAAGAGATCTTCTATTTATTGAGCATTTGTTATGTTATAAGAGATGTAATTATATTACATCATTTAAAGTTTACAGTATAGGGTAGATACTGTTACTTTTCCCATTTCACAGATGATGAGATCGACCATAGGCATGTAAATAATGAGAATACAGGGGTTTCATTGGTTGGTGTTAATGCTTCATTAAACCATGGTACCCAAAGCTTCACTTTCACCACACATATACACACACACACACACACACACACACACACTTACCATATGGAATATGTGTCTATGGGACAAGGCACCCCTGAAAAATGCTGGCTGTATCATGCCACTTTTCTTTCTCTTTTTGCAGATGCTTTTTAGAAAAACTTTCTTTCATCAACACACTTCTTCAGAGAAGAAAGAGTTTACCAAGATAAGAGCTTTTCCATTTATAATCACTTTTCAGTCTTGTATCCTTGAGATTACTCAGAATTAGTTTGATTGAGCTCTTATGTCATCTCTTGGAAAAGACTAAACATTTTTTACATGTTGAATTCGTCTAATGTATTCCTGACAGTAACCATAATTTCAATTTTGAAAGTACCTTATTCTTATCCCTACATATAAAGAAAGAAAAACAAAACAAAACAGCACCTGCCCCATCCCAAAACAACAAAAAACAGGGAGAGATCCATCTTCCTCTCCCTACTTCAGAAATATACAGAATGAATCAAATATTTTTTAACCTTAGCTTCTATCTTTCTCCATTGATCCAGGCCCAAAGGAAGTTTCTGAACACTGATGGAAGCCACCAAAAGGCACACCAATGATGCATACAAATGTTTACTGGGGTAACTTCCTATCTATCCAGCTTTCCCTAGACCATCAAAATGAAGGGATGGAAATGACTCATGTGCTTAGAAAATTTCCCCATGGACCTGAGAGAAAGGAAGGAGGGTCAACTTGTTAATAATATATTAGCAAGAAGCAAAGGTTGAAATGGTAACACTTTCCTGTGCTTCTTGCCATAAATGTCTAATGTCTACTGGGAGGACCAATACCACCTAGATCTTTTGTAGCCAGATATCAGTTTCTTCAGCAAAACAGGCTGTTACCATATTTCTCAAAGTTTAATATTTATGTGTGTCACAGAACAGGCATTAAACAAATAAAAGCTTGTCATGTAACAAAATAGATGTATGACATCTGATAATAAAACATCTATATCAAGGGAATGATTTTTCCTGTGAGAAATAACCTGTGATTGTTAAGGACTGGTTATTATAAGGACTTGTGGAAAGCATTCCTTGAGAGGATAGGAAATCCATTTAGAAATTTAGAGCAGTAGCTGTGTGGACAGGTGAGTCAGAGGAGGCTCCCAGTTTTCTTACTTGCAGTGTGTATTTTATCCATTTACCTAACCCGTGGCCATAATCATTGTCACTATCATAACACAATTTATTCAAAAAACTTGAAGAAAAATTAAATATGGAAAATCAAACTAAATTAACAAATGGAAAGCAGATAGAACAAAGTGACTAAAACAGAAATAGGTACAAATAATAAAAGTACTTAAAGAAGCAATAGGGCTTCCCTGATGGTTCAGATAGAAAAGACCCTGTCTGCAGTGTGGGAGACCTGGGTTTGATCCCTGAGTTGAAAAGATCTTCTGAAAAGGGAATGGCAATCCACTCCAGTATTCTTGCCTGGAGAATTTGATGGATAGAGGAGTCTGGCGGGATACAGTCCAAGGGGTCACAAAGAGTCAGACATGACTGAGCAACTAACACACAAAGAATTAATATGTGCTTTAAAAATAGAAGAAATTAAATCATAAAAATTAATTTGTAAAGATAGAGATACATTAATGCAGTATAAGGGGGCTTCCCTGGTGGCTCAGAGATTAAAGCGTCTGCCTCTAATACAGGAAACCTGGGTTCAATCCCTGGGTCAGGAAGATCCCCTGGAGAAGGAAATGGCAACCCACTCCAGTATTCTTGCCTGGAGAATCCCATGGATGGAGGACCCTGGTGGGCTACAGTCCATGGGGTCGCAAAGAGTCGGACACTACTGAGTGACTTAACAATGCAGTATAAATAATGTTGGAAGATAAAAAAAAAAATTTATCGTGTATAAAAACATACATGAAACATCTCATGAAATGTTATAAACATACAAATATTTTGGATTGTAGAATGAGAGTAAAAAGACCTAAAGATATTGAGTGTAGTTTACAATACAGAAATTAGAACAATGAACACAGTCAAGAAAAACATGGAAGTCCATGGAATTCTCCAGGCCAGAATACTGGAGTGGGTAGTCTTTCCCTTCTCCAGGGGATCTTCCCAACCCATGGATTGAACCCAGGTCTCCTGCACTGCAGGCAGATTCTTTACCAGCTGAGCCACAAGGGAAGCCCAAGACTACTAGAATAGGTAGCCTATTCTTTCTCCAGGGGATTTTCGTGACCTAGAGATCAAACCAGGGTCTTCTGCATTGCAGGCAGATTCTTTATCAACTGAGCTACAAGAGAAGCCCTAATGATGATTAGACAATAAGATAATAAAATTTAAAAGTTGTACAAAAACATCATAAATCAAGACAATGACTAAAAGGATATCAAGATATTAACCTAAATTCCAGCAAAGCATGAAGCTTTGCCAATGTTCTGATATGAATGGCATGAGTTTAATATGGCAGTCAAAAAGTTGTTCATAGCAGAAATTAATAAGCCTCTGTTAAAAGAAACTAGTCTACACCTATCACAATACACTTATAAGTCTATATTTTAGAAATGAGCATTTTGGACTACACAGAAGACACTTTATGAACTTTTCTGCTAGGTGGAAGGAAAACATTTCCATTTTATTATAAAAACTGAAGTACATATGTATGATTATTCATGTCAAGATAGGCTGTTAGGTTGGGCATGTTTCTTTGTGAATCTGCTTTGGAATCCAAGGATAATGTTTAAGAAACAAAATAATGAACTCTGAGTCAGACAGATGAGTGATTTTAAGAGATGGCCTTTTAAAGTCTGCTTGGTGTTGATACTGATGTGATACTCTTCTGCATGAAGAATAAATAGACTTGCTTAGTAATTTTTGAATCCCGTATTTAGCCTTCCTTTTGTTTGTAGTTCACTAGTGAAGGATGACGGAGAAGGCAATAGCAAGCCACTCCAGTACTCTTGCCTAGAAAATCCCATGGATGGAGGAGCCTGATAGGCTGCAGTCCATCGGGTCGCGAGTGAGCGACTTCACTTTCACTTTTCGCTTTCACACAATGGAGAAGGAAATGGCGACCCACTCCAGTGTTCTTGCCTGGAGAATCCCAGGGACGGGGGAGCCTGTTGGGCTGCCGTCTATGGGGTCGCACAGAGTCGGACACGACTGAAGCGACTTAGCAGCAGCAGCAGCAGTGAAGGATGATGTGGCCAACTGCCCTGAGGCAGTCATATAATGAGGCTGTGAGTCCTAGTGATGCCTAAATGAGATTGTCCATACAAAATAGAGTAGAAACCAGAGGAGAGACAGGAAGGGGAATAGTGGGTTGGGGCGCATGGGAAGCAGCTCTGGGCTCTTATGAAGGCCAACAGGTGAGAAGGTGCCTGAAAGATGAGATACGTAGATCTGGGTACTGTCATTGGGAAACTTTGATATTGTCCTATAGAAGTAAAAAGGTTGTGGATTAAGATACATATTTTACACCTTACGTGTCCCCTCAAAGACAAGCCCCTTAGACATCTGTGAGGACAGAGTCTGGCTTTGGGGTCCTCCCTGTCTGTTCTCCCTTGTCTCATGCTAGCTGGGGGCATACTCTCTCCCTGCTCTTGGCTCAGCGTCCTTGTACTCTCCAACACCTCCTGATCCACCAGGAACCCATGTATAACCACTTTCTTAGCTCCCTTTAAAGCACTCTGTACTGAATCTTTTAGCTCCATTCAGATTGGCAATCTTATATTGAATCTGATGGCAGCTAAATCTGAAAAGAAAGCAATTAGATTATACTAATTGTTACCCAAAGTATGAATAGGTGATAACCCCACACCCACTTCTAAATCCTTTGAGAAGAACTTACATTTTAAAATAAGACACTTTAACCTTAATAAATATTCAATTGATGATAATTCAGTCACTATGAGAAAGTGAAAAAGGAAGGAAATGGGACTGTGAGAAGCTTTGGGGCAGGAGGAGCATGTTTAATGACTTCTATAGGTGAAGGTGAAGTCGCTCAGTCGTGTCCGACTCTTTGCGACCCGTGGACTGTAGCCCACCAAGCTCCTCCGTCCATGGGATTCTCCAGGCAAGAATACTGGAGTGGGTTGCCATGTCCTTCTCCAGAATGACTTCTATAAGCCTCATGATATAATTTGGAATTTGGGCATAAAGTGCATGACCATTCTGAAACACTGGTATTTGCTAATTAGTGCCTGATCACGTTTTCTGTGATTGTTTTCACTTTTGCATATATTAATTCATATAGTGTTTTAGGCACAAGATTTATCTTGGTTATTTCCTTGATGAAATTTCTGGTGTTTGTTGGCAGCACACATTTATAAGCATAATTCTTGTCATGCTCCAGTTTCTTTCCAGGCCATGATAATTGAATTTCTGTTCATTAAAATAGTGAATTTTTATTTCTGGTAGAACACGTTCTGTTTTGTTGAAAAGATAGCTATAAACAGAGGCAAAGTGATCTCTGTAGATAAAGCAATGACAACAAATTAACAGAGCTGTCAGTGTAGTCAGAGGTTTGCTTATATATCTTTCTTTAACTAAAGGTTATGGCGTACAGGTATCTAATACATGTATTTATCCATTGACTTTTCTGTAAACTTGAACATTTCCCATTAAGTTATGAAGAAATTGTGTGTAGGTAGCACAACTGTGATATGGAGTTTTGTATATTTTTCACTGATATTTCTTGTTCTCCAAGTTTCTCTTGCGTCTCTAAAGGCACATTCTAAAGTGTCAAGTGCAAGGAAAGGGACAAAAAATTGGAAAGTTGCCATTTTCTGAGTGAAATGCATCTATGAAAAAGAATCCTGTAGAGGAAAAGTGAGACTGGGCAAAGATGATGGAAGTAGTCTGAGGAGAATTCTAGCAGCAGAGAGCTCTAGGCCCAAGGTAAATAGTACACATTTCCCACATGGTCCTTTCTTGTTCCTGTGAATGCATCCAAGAAATCACTGGAGATTAATCACCGACTCCTACAGACCTGGGCCTGGATTCTAATTCTGGTCCTTAGTCAAATGTGAATTTGGATGAGTAATTTCTAATTCTGTGTGCCTTGATTTCCAAGTGTATAAAAATAGAATTAAATATGTTTACTCTGTTGATTTTACATGGTCTTTGAAAAAAATCAAGTAGCACAGTAGATATAAAGTTTCTTTATGCTATTAATTTTTTTAAGGCCAATGTTGTCATTTCTTAATAGGATTTCTTTCATGAGACAAATATTAATAGCAATAATACTTAAATTGATAAATGTTCATACTTGACAATATGGTTTTCTATAGCAATAGCAACTGCCAACTCAAGCGCAAATGATATATATAAGAATATTCATTTTAGTAATAAATTTAGTAATAATTCAATAAGTCATTGACTCAATGACTTACTGAATCTATTTCATAAATTAATATAGAGCTATTCTGTTAATGTAATAGTGTACTTATACTAACAAGGAGTATTTTACAAATATAGTTTGTGGAAATAGTTTGCATGAAAGTATATGTTGTTGTTAAGGACTGAATGTTTGTGTCTCCCCCGAATTCATATGTTGAAGATCTAACCCCCAATGTGGTACTACTTGAAGATGGGGCCTTTGGGAGGTAATCAGGGTTAGAGAAGTTTATGAAGGTGGGGTCCTTATGGTGGAATTAGTGCCCTAATAAGAGGAGGCATGAGAGAGCTTGCTCTCTCCCCCCATGGGTGTTGGAAGAAGAGGTCATGAGGAGCTCATAGGGAGATGGTGGCTGCCTATAGATCAAGACAGGAGACCTCAAAACAAACCTGACTTGCAGGCATCTTAATCTTAGACTCTCCATCCACCAAACATGTGAGAAATAAATTTCTATTGTTTAAGCCACCTAGTTGATGGTATTTTGTTATGGCACCCTGAGCTAAAATAGTTATATAAACCTACTTTGTTAAAAATCCTAATATATGTATAAGGAAAGAAAATGGAAGAGGCAGAAAATACTTAACAGGAGCTAGCACTGAAATTTAAAGTTCAGGGCTTCCCACTTTTCACTGTATAAATATGTACATTATATAACTGTTTTCTAATGTTTTTGTATTATCATTCTTATGTGAAAAAAGAAAAAGATACTCTTATTTAAAAAGTAAATCAGAATTAAAATTTTAGGAGGAACGCTGTCGTTTAGGATCAAAATGATACTTTTGATACTTCTCCTGATTCTGTTATTTTTAAGCACACACCTTGGACAAGCATTCTGCTTACTCAAACTTTCTAAACCTCAATCCCTTCATTTGTAAATTGTGTGTAGCAATATTTGCCTATGGAAATTTTGTAGGGTGTAAACATAAAACAGGAAAACTTTCAGAAACCATAAAGATACTTCTCATATATACAGTATATCATAACTAACTTCGCATTAAAGCCGTTAAGAAAACATATTTCTGGATAAGAAAGAGAAAAATATCTAGACATGGAACTTTGAGAATTAGTAATATACAAAGTTTTTTTTTTTTTTTTTTAAGTTATTCAGTCATTTGAAAAGGAGTGAAAGTTGAAACCGTTCCCATCAACAACCATATCTGGGAACAAAGAGCACATTACTATTCTGAGATGTCACATGTCTCCAGTGATATGGTTCTTATCTTTATTTATGGCAGTATTCAGTTATTCTCTGTCTGCTAAGCTTATCTTTCTCCTTTTGAATTTCTCTGCTTTTAAGTTTTTCAGTGTATATTTCAGAAAATAGAGCTAACATTGTTAGATCTGATTAGATGAGATTAGTCAAGATCAGTGGCTCTTCATCAGGTTCAGTAGGACCTATTGACAGAAAACAATACTCTGGATTTTCCAATGAAAAATAATATGCACATTAAAAAAGCCAAAAATCCCCAAGCCTGTTCTCTATATCTTGAATGATGCTGAATTAATTTTAGCAGTGGTTATAGTAAGATATACCCTACTCTAGTACCCTTGCCTGGAAAATCCCATGGATGGAGGAGCCTGGCAGGCTGTAGTCCACAGGGTCGCTAAGTTGGGCACGACTGAGCAACTTCACTTTGACTTTTCACTTTCATGCATTGGAGAAGGAAATGGCAACCCACTCCAGTGTTCTTGCCTGGAGAATCCCAGGGACGGCGGAGCCTGGTGGGCTGCTGTCTATGGGGTCACACAGAGTTGGACACGACTGAAGCGACTTAGCAGCAGCATAGTAAGATATTAAGAACAAGTTAATTTTGATGTTGAGCAGCTTCACTGTGTGTTTGACAGATAATTCACTCTGAAAAAAAGAGGTTCCATTTTCCTGTCACTTACCTTCATTTTATTGTAGGAGTTAGAATGTTGGTGAAACAAAGGTCATATATGGCATAAAATTGAAAGAAAAACACACAGCCAAACCTGACATTGCTTCCCTAGAGGACAAGTTTTCTGCAGAATAATTGGCATCCACAGCTAAAAATAAATCAACCCTTGATATCATAATTTCCTCGACTACTAGATACATCACCTTGCTGGAAGACATATGGATACTCTGTCATAAGTATATAGTCATAGACATCCAAAACTTCAGATTTTCCATTTGCAAATTAGAATGGTTAAAAATTAGCAATGAAGAAATCTCAGGGTTATAGGCTTTTAGTTGTCACTGCAAATTGGAAAAAAGTATGTGCAGTTTCCAGATTAAGTAGAATGAATCTAGTATTATATTAGTTTCCTTAGTTGTGTTTTTTTAGAAAAAAGTAAATAAAGGATATGCTTCTATCTAGGTTCAAAGACTGCCTGATTAGATAAGAAATACTTATATAAAACATAGGAAGATGTGAAAATGGGGTTAATTCAGAAACACGTTCAACATGAAAATGTCTTATTTTAAGGATAAATAATTTTCTAATAGATCACTTGGATTGCTTATTAGTGATTTATTTGTGTGTGTGTTTAAATTCAGTAGCATTATTGAGGCATAATTCACGTGCGAAACAAGTCACCCAGGTAAAGAGTACTGCTGCTGCTAAATCACTTCAGTCGTGTCCGACTCTGTGCGACCCCATAGATGGCAGCCCACCAGGCTCCGCCATCCCTGGGATTCTCCAGGCAAGAACACTGGAGTGGGTTGCCATTTCCTTCTCCAATGCATGAAAGTGAAAAGTGAAAGTGAAGTCGCTCAGTCGTGCCCAACTCTTAGCGACCCCATGGATTGCAGCCTACCAGGCTCCATCGTCCATGGGATTTTCCAGTCAAGAGTAATGGAGTGGGGTGCCATCGCCTTCTCCAGGTAAAGAGTACACTCCAATATTTTAGTATATCCATACGATTATGCAATCATTATCACAGTCTAATTTTGACATGTTTTCTTCTCTCCTAAAAGAAACTATGGATTCATTAGCAGTTAATCAACTCTCTAATTCTCCGGCTCTGATCAATAGTTAATCTGCATCCTGTCTCCATAGATTTTCTAGTCTAAATCTGTCATATATAAGGAATCATATAACATGTGGTTTGTGTGACTGGCTTCTTGCACTTAGATGTTTCCAATGTTTGTCTATGTTGTTGCATGTGTCAATAACATCAGTTCTTTCTATTGTGAAGTAATATTCCATTTTATGAATGTACCATATTTTATTTATCCATTCATCAGTTGTTGGATATTTGGGTTGCTTATACTTTTTGGCTATTATGAATAATGCTGCTGTGACCACTTATGGTCCAATTTTTGTGTGGAAGCATGTTTTCTCTTGGGTATACAAATAGGGGTGGAATCGCAGAGTTACATGGTACGTGCGATGAAGGAGATAAAACATGAATTCAAGGGCATGTCCACATTTAAGCAGTTGATGGGAAGGTGAAATTGAAGAAGGGAGTAAAAGAGAGCTGTGTTCTGGAACTGAAGAAGAAACTATGTCAATGCTAGAAATAGTTCCTGCAGAGCAAGAATGGGAACATGGATACTTGGATACTAACTGTGGAGAAAAGCAGATCAAACATTCGTGACCTTGCAGAAAAGAGTTTTGGTAGATTGAGAAAAGGGGTACTGTACAAAAGGGTTTAAGGAGTAAGAGACAGGGAGGTGGCCAACGTAAAATAGTGTTTAGCAGTTTTGATTTTGAAAGGGAAGACTGTGTAAGGCTCTAGGTCAAAGTAGGAAAGTGTGTTTATAATTGGAGAAGAAAAGTCAGTACCAAGAAAAGAAACCCTAAGTGCGAGGGGATCGTTAATGGAAAAAAGTAGCAAGTGAGGTGATAGAGCATAGGACACAGAATACAAGCATAGGTTGGAACCTCTGTGAGAAGGAAACACTTTTCTAATAGAAGTTGAGATAGGGAAGGAAGCTGCTTTGGGATAAATATTTATTTTAATTGCAAAAAAATGCATAGCTCACTAAATGATTATCATTTTTAACATTTATTAAGCATATATTTTTTTACAGAAACTCTGTTAGGTGCTTTGCTTATGGAATTTAACTCTTACTGTGATTTTATGGGGTAACTATTATTATTTTTTAAAGTCCTCACACTACAGTATATTTGATATATTACAATGTTCTTAAAGAAATATTTTACTACAACGAATTTCTATAACAATTAGACATTAAGTATTTAAATTCATAATTATTATAATGATAATTAGACCTGTAGATCAGAAACTTAGGGTCATCTGTGCCGAGTAGCTAATAGATATTCAGATACAAGGGCAAAATTTCAAGGAATTGTTGGGATAACATTATTAATCACAATTAACAGATGACAAAACTGAGGCTTAACATGTAGGATCAGGCAGAACAATGAAAGTATGATTTAGACCCAGGCTTGTATAACTTTGCTTTTAACAAGTATCAGTTTTTCTATTATGTTAACCATAATCATTTCCATAAATTAGAAGAGGCTGTCAATTGTTGATGTTTGGAGTGTGATCTATGTTTGACTAGATGTGTGACCTGTTTTAATGACTAGGAATGTAAATCTAGAGTGGACATAAAATATGAAAGCTTAAGCTAAGTATTTGATTCCTAAATGTCTATTTTTACTGAACTCAGGATTGACTGTTTATTGCTCACAAGCCAATAATTGGAGAGGCAAGTGTCAGTAGAAAAAAAAAAAAAAATGGTGCTTTGATCAGAAAAATCAGTAACCTGGGATTAGGTAGACTCATGTCCAGGGACCAACTCCAAAGATTCTTCTCAACAACGACAATTTTTAAAGGGAAAAAAGAGTGTAGAGATGCAAGTGAATCATCAAGGCAGGAAGTTGGGGTCTGTCTGCATCATTCTCTACTGAGTGCAGACAAGCTGACTCTGTCTTTAGACGTTAAATTGACTATGTGATCTGCCTGCAGGATTGCTAAGGGGGCTCTTGGTAGTAGAGAGATGCACATCTTTTAACTGATAATTGCTCATTCTTTTTACCCAGGAAAAGAAGTAACACAACAGGCAAAGTGTATGCTTTCAAGGGAATATAAGTCAAGAGTTAGTTTCAATTACTTAGTGACCTCCTTCCTACAATTAGGTTCTTTTATGGTTAGAGGGGAATAAAAATGACCAAAAAGGAAAGGGGCAAAAAATCTGCTTTCACTATCTTTATCAGAGCTCAGGAAAAAAAAAAAAAAAATGATATGTAGGTTCCTTGAGGCAGTGCCCCACTCTTGAATATATTTATTGTTGTTCAGTTGCTAAGTTGTGTCCAGCTCTTTGCGACCCCCTGGACTGCAGCGTGCCAGGCTTCCCTGTCCTTCACTGTCTCCCAGAGTTTGTTCAGATTGATGTCTATTCAGTCGGTGAAGCTATCCAACCATCTCATCCTCTGTCACCCCTGCCCCTCTTGCCCTCAATCTTTCCCAGCATCAGGGTATTTTCCAATCAGTGGGCCCTTCCCATCAGGTGGCCAAAGTATTGGAGTTTCAGCTTCAGCATCAATCCTTCCAGTGAATATTCAGGGTTGATTTCCTTTAGGGTTGACTGGTTTGATCTCCTTACTGTCTAAGGGACTCTCCAGAGTCTTCTCCAGCACCACAGTTTGAAAGCATCAATTCTTCGTTGCTCTGCCTTCTCTATGGCCCAGCTCTCGCATCGTTCAAGGGTGAAGCTTGAATACATAGCTTTACGCTTGCCCAGTAGGGAGCAGCACACACCAGTGCACCCTGCCCCTCACTGTCCCTGAAAACAAGGAAGACGAGAAAGAATTCTGGAGAGTCCACTGCATAAAGGTAGTGAAAAGCTGGACCTGTTCCAACAGGGCCCTACCTTCAGAAAGCAGTTTGGGAAGTACATAGATTACAGTTTTGCTTCTTATTATGTTATATATTCATTAGTTAAGAGCTGTATTGTCAATTCTGTTTGAGAGTCATGAGGATGCTTCTTAGAAACTGAACAGATTATAAATTAATCTCTAGATCAAAAAGTTTAATTTAATATCAAACATAAATGAATCCTTAAAACTCAGAATCATAGGAATTTTTACAAAATCAATGCTTGGAAATTGATGAATTTTAGGTTTTCCAGCACCTAAAATTTTTGGGTATGAGTAAGAAAGTAATATCAGTTATTGCCTATATAAAAGAGAGCATGATGCTACTACAAGATGAAATTAATTTCTATATTTAAAAGGCCACCTAATTAGTTGGGTTTTTGTCTATGACATATCCTTTGTTTGCTATTAATTGGGTTCAAATCACTGCTATTCATGAGATGTTTTGTTTTAAAAAGTTGTTTTATGAGTTTAGTATAATTATTAAATGTAAAGAAGAAAAATCATTGTTTGTTAAGGACACAGACAGGAATTTTAGAAATAGAAGCTTAATTCAAACCGCCTAGTAAATAAACCTTATGGTTAAAGAAAAAGAAATATTATGTTTCAAGGCAATCTTTTATATTTACCTTAATAAACACAAACATAAAAATCTAGAACACATTAATTCTAGCTTTTGAGTGTTCAGAGCTACTAATAGGAAATAAGCTAAATTTCTCTAAACAATCTAGCAGGAACTTTGTGTGCATTATATCATTTAATTAGTATGATTTTACAGTTGAAGGCAAAAGAGCCTTCAATAGATTATGCACTTTATCAAGTCTCACATAACTGTTAAAGCTAGACTTCAAACACAGGCTTATCTAGGCCTAACCCTAATCTCATGATCTTTCCCCAAACCACAATTCCCCTAATTCCACAAATAAAAGTATTTGAATCTACCATAAAGAATGATTTCTCATGAGTTACAAATCATAAAAAGAATTGATACCAAGATGGCTCAGAACAAATGGTAACAAAGTAGATTGCCTTCCCAGCTTCCTTTTCTCCTCTTGTATGAGTCTACTTCAGAAGTGTAAGTAGCGTGGATGCTAAATCATGTCTACTCTTTGTGACCCCATGGAGTAAATCTTTGTGACTCCAGCAAGAATGCTGGAGCGGGTTGCTATGCCTCCTGCAGGGGATCTTCCCACCCCAGGGATCAAATCTGCATCTGCTGCACAGATTCTTTACCACTGAGCCACCTGGGAAGCCCTTACACTAGAAGACATTCCCCAAATCTACACGCAAGGCTGGAGTAGGGGAGCTCTACATACCGTCAGTATCGCCATTCAGAAAGATGTTACAGCGGCCCTGTCCTGAAGGAACAGCCTCCTCTCTTAATTCCTGTGTCTCTCCTCTTCCTGCTGCTGCTGTTGCTCTGGGCAGTTTCCTTCCCTTCTCTTTTTCTGGATCACACTCCCTTTGACGTGCTGGGCTCAGCTTCCTTCTCTTTCCCATAGTCCATTCTTAACCTTTTACACCACCTCAGTTCAGTTCAGTTCAGTTGCTCAATCATGTCTGACTCTTTGTGACCCCATGAATTGCAGCACACTGGGCCTTCCTGTCCATCACCAACTCCCGGAGTTCACTCAAACTCACGTCCATCGAGTCGGTGATGCCATCCAGCCATCTCATCCTCTGTTATCCCCTTCTCCTCCTGCCCCCAATCCCTCCCAGCATCAGAGTCTTTTCCAATGAGTCAACTCTTCGCATGAGGTGGCCAAAGTACTGGAGTTTCAGCTTTAGCATCATTCCTTCCAAAGAACACCCAGGATTGATCTCCTTTAGAATTGGACTGGTTGGATCTCCTTGCAGTCCAACGGACTCTCAAGCGTCTTCTCCAACACCACAGTTCAAAAGCATCAATTCTTTGGTGCTCAGCTTTCTTCACAATCCAACTCTCACATCCATACTTGACCCCTGGAAAAACCATAGCCTGACTAGATGGACCTTTGTTGGCAAAGTAATCTCTCTGCTTTTGAATATGCTATCCAGGTTGGTCATAACTTTCCTATATACCATCAAAATTCAAGGTTCTGCAATTCAGGCTAAGAACCAATCTGTGAGGTATATTTAATAATGGCTATAGAACTGAGCTACTGAACTGAACTGATACTCTGTAATAGAGTTTTTGCATTTCTTTTTTGTTAACTTAATTGAGGCTTAATTGCATACAGTCAGCTGTATATATTTAACATATACAGTTTGGTTAGTTTTGACATTTATATATACCCCTAACACCATCACTTTAGTGGGCATAACAAATACTTCCATAAATCTGAAATGTTTCCTTATGCCACTTCGTGATATTGTGATGTATAGTAAATAATAAATACTTAGCTTTTTTCCTATTTCTGTTACAGAGCTTTTAAAATCCTTGTTGTTCAGTTGCTAAATTGTGTCCAACTATTTTCCACCCCAAGGACTGCAGCATTCCAGGCTTCCCTGTCCTCCACTATCTCCTGGAGCTTGCTCAAGTTCCTGTCCAGTGAATCAGTGGTGTTATCTAAACATCTCATCCTCTGCTGCCCTCTTCTCCTTTTGCCTTCAATCTTTCCAAGCATCAAGGTCTTTTCCAATGAGTTGGTCCTTCCCATCAGATGGCCAAAATATTGGAGCTTCAGCTTCAACATCAGTCCTTCCAATCAATATTCCAGGTTGATTTCCTTTAAGATTGATTGATTTGATCTCCTTGCAGCCCAAGGGACTCTCAAGCATCTTCTCCAACACCACAGATCAAAAGCATCGATTCTTTGCCGCTCAGCCTTCCTTGTGGTCCACCTCTCACTTCCATACATGACTACTGGTAAGACCATAGCTCTGACTGTACTGACCTTTCTCAGCAAAGTGATGTCTCTGCCTTTTTAATATGCTGCCTAGGTTTGTCATAGTCCCCTTCCAAGGAACAAGTGTCTTCTAATTTCATGGCTGCAATCACCATCAGCAGTGATTTTGGAGCCCAAGAAAATAAAATCTGTCACTGTTACCACATTTTCCCTATCTATTTGCCATGAAATGAAGGGAATGGATGCCATGATCTTAGTTTTTTGAATGTTGAGTTTTAAGCCAACTTTTCCTCTCTCCTCTTTCATCAAGAGGCTCATTAGTTCTTCTTCACTTTCTGCCATTAGAGTGGTATCATCTGCATATCTGAGGTTGTTGATACTTCTCCCAGCAATCTTGATTCCAGCTTGTGCTTCATCCAGCTCGGCATTTCACATGATGTACTCTGCATATAAGTTAAATAAGCAGGGTGACAATATACAGTCTTGCTGTACTCCTTTCCCAATTTTGAATCAGTCATTTGTCTCAATTTTGATTCAATTTTGAACCAGTCAACAGTTTCTGTTACTTCTTGACCCGCATACAGGTTTCTCTGGAGGCAGGTTATGTGGTTTGGTATTCCTGTCTCTTTTAAGAATTTTCCAGTTTGTTGTGAGCCACACAGTCAAAGGCTTTCTCATAGTCAATGTTCCTCTGGAATTCCCTTGCTTTGGCTATGATCTGATGAATGTTGACAATTTGATCTCTGGTTCCTCTGCCTTTTCTAAACCCAGTTTGTACATCTGGAAGTTCTTGGTTCATGTACTGTTGAAGCCTAGCTTGAAGGATCTTGAATATAACCTTACTAGCATGGAAAATGAGCACATTTGTCAGTAGTTTGAATATTCTTTGGCATTCCCTTCTTTGTGTTTAGTATGAAAACTGACCTTTTCCAGTCGTGTGGCCACTGAGTTTTCCAAATTTGCTAACATACTGAGTGCACACTTTAATAGCATCATCTTTTAGGATTTGAAATAGTTCAGCTGAAATTCCATCACCTCCACTAGCTTGTCCATAGTAATGCTTCCTAAGGCCCACTTGACTTCACACTCCAGGATGTCTGGCTGTAGGTGAGTAACCACACCATTGTGATTATCCAGGTCTTTAAGACTTTTATAGCATAGTTCTTCTGTGTGTTTTTGCCACCTCTTCTTAATCTCTTCTGCCATTTCTGTCCTTTATCGTGCCCATCCTTTCCTGAAATGTTCCCTTGATAGCTCCAATTTTCTTGAAGAGATCTCTAGCTTTCCCCACTCTATTGTTTCCTCTATTTCTTTGCATTGTACATTGAAGAAGGCCTTCTTATCTCTCCTTGCTATTCTCTGAAACTCTGCATTCAGTTGGGTATATCTTTCCCTTTCTAAAATCCTTGGAATTTACTAAATAATAAGAGTGATAAAGATGTCTTTTGTTTTTTCATAAAAAGCCATTCCGGTCACTTGAGTTTGTCACTGAGTGATTTTTCTCAAAAGCCTCTAGATGGGGCTCCCCTGATGGCTCAGTGGTAAAGAATCTGCCTGCCAATGCAGGAGACAAGGGTTCGATATGTGATCTGGGAAGGTTCCACACGCCAAGGAACAACTAAGCCCATGCTCCACAACTATTAAACCTGTGCTCTAGAGCCTGGGAGCCACGACTACTGAAGCCCACACACCCTAGAGCCTGTGCTCCACAATAAGAGAAGCCACCAGAAAGAGATGCCTGTGCACCACAGTTAGAGAGTAGCCCCTGTTCTCCACTGCTAGAGAAAAGCCCACACGGCTGCAAAGACTCAACACAGACAAAAATAAATAAATTATTTTTTTAAATGCCTCTAGATAACCACAGGATAGAAGCTGGTTATCAAGGGAACCGATCATGTAATTAGAGGGTTGAAACTTTCAACCCTGTCCCTACCTTCAGATTGAGGAGAGGGACTAGAGGATGAATGAATCACCAATGATCAATGATTCAGTCAATTATTCCTGCATAATAAAGCCTTCATAAAAAGCCAAAAGGATGAGAGTGAGAGAGATTCTGGGGTTGTGAACGTGTATGGGGAGAGGTATGGGAGCCGTAGTGTGTCTGGAGAGGGCATGGAAACTGCACCCCTTCCCACACCTCTCACCCTAGGCATCTCTTCCATATGGCCATTCTTGAGTTGTATCCTTTTATAATAAGCTGATAATCTAATAAGCATTTTCCTGAACTATATGAGGCATTCTAACAATTGATGGAACTGGAGAAAGAGGATCAGGAATCTCTGGTTTATGCTGGGTTGGGCAGAAGCCCAGGTCACAGCCTGAGTTTCACTTGGCTTCTGAAGCAAGGGCAGCCTTAAGGGACTGAGCCCTTAACCTGTGGCATCTCTCTGATGCTTTTTCTAGGTAAGTATTGTCAGAATTGAATTAAGTTATACGACACTCAGTTGGTATCCAGTGAACCAGAGAATTGCTTGATGTGGCAAAAACGTATCTGGTGTCAGAAGTGAAATATTGAAACAGCAATAGTGGTGGACAGAAAACAGGAGTTGATTTTTATCCCCTTGCAATCCATCTGTTACTCCATTCGTGTCCCCCAGCAACCATTAATCTACTTTTGGTTAATAGATATTTGTTTAAAAAATCTTAAATTTATATGAGTGGAATCATGCTGTTGTAGATACTATATGAATGATCAGTAAAAGTATGATAAAAGTAAATTAAAGCTTCACTGAGATGTTGATACATATTTATTTAGCTCATGAGGAAGACTGACCTATTCGAGTAAGAAACTACAACTATTTACTCTGGCCCAGGGATGTAAGATGGTACAACCACACTGGAAAGGCAGCTTGGCTTCTTAAAATTTGAACTATATGACCCAGCCATTCTACCTCTATGTATTTACCCAGAACTGATACCAGGATGTGTACACAGATGCTCAGATCAGTTTTATTTGTAACAACCTCAAACTTGAAAAGCCACTCCAATTGCCCTCACTATGTGAGTAGATAAACAAAATATGGAATATCACTCAGCCAAAAAGGATGAACTATTAATACATGCAACAACATGGCATTTACATGGGATCACATGTTTAGAGCCACAGTCTGCCTTTGAGGGATTCTCAGTAAAAGAGAGAAAAGGAGAGAAGGGAGATCTGGCTTTAATTTAACCATTTGAAGACTTTCCCCACCCCCAAAATATCTACCTGAGAGAGCTCCCCTAATTTAGATTGTTTGCAACCCCTTTCCCTGTGTCCCTTCTTTCGGAGAATTTCAAACATGATAGCATTGAACTTGCTTGTGGCGCAATTGGTAAAGAACTCTCCTGCCGATGCAGGAGATGTAAGAAAGGTGGCTTTGATCCGTGGGTTGGGAAGATCCCTTGGAGGAGGGCATGGCAACCCACCCCAGTATTCTTGCCTGGAGAATCCCATGGACAGAGAAGCCTGGCAGGCTACAATCCATAGGGTTCCAAATAGTCAGATATGACTGAAGACTTAGCATGCATGCAACATAGCATATTTAGTCAGACTACATAGCCTCAGATTTTCTCAGGCAGAGTTAACTCCAGATATTAACAGTGTGAAAATATTTTAAAGTCCTCCCCCCACAACTTATAAAAAGACATAGGTTTATGAGACATGAGAGACATATAAGGAAAGTCTCTGTAGCATTTAGATCTACTTGAATTTTCAAGGCTCAGGTAAAGACCCAGCAAAGTCCTGAGAGCAAGGGTGCATTTTATTTAAGTAGTAGTACTCTAGATTTGTTCCACTTTGAAGAAGCACATCATGGGTTAAAACAAAATATGCTATGTAAAAGATTAGCTAAACCGCCATATCCCTTTTAAGATTTTACTTCCTCATCAAAGGGCTTCCCAAGTGGAGCTAGTGGTAAAGAATCTGCTGGCCAATGCAGGAGACACAAGAGACCTGGTTCAATCCCTGGGTTGGATGACTCCCAGTGGATGAAATGGCAACCCACTCCAGTATTCTTGCCTGGAAAATTCCATGGGCAGAAGAGCCTGGTGGGCTCCAGTCCATGGGGCCATAAAAGATTAGCAAAACCACTTTATTCCTTTAAGACTCTTACTTACCCATAGCCTGAGTTACTTTATAGTTTGTTGTCCCTTCATAAAGCTCTTCTCGTTTGATAACCTCATACATTATGTTCAGCCATAAATTCTCTTTATATTATTCATACTGAATCAAGTGGCTGCTTTCCATGTTATTATAAAAAAAAAAATTCTAATTCTTCATGTGGCTTTTGGTATGGTCTGTTTGTCTAGAGGCTTTCAATAGGCTCATGTGCAATGGACATTTGTTTGTTGTTCTTAAGATCAATCCTCTGCTCCTCTTTCAGGTTTTTAGTAAGGGCCATTAAAAAAAAACTTAGTTTTTTCTTTACCCTTTCACTTCTTTTTCTGTTAAATTTCTTCTTGCTTTGTTCCAACTGACAAAGCATATGCTTCTCTCTCAAGCTGTAGAGTGGTGCATATTCAATGAATCCGATATACTAGACATGGCCCTGGCCAGGATCACTTTCCTTCATACTGATTTGTTGTCACATTTGCATGCATCCTACATGCCAGTATCTACAATTTTCTTTTCTCCAGTTCTGTAATTGTTCTCACTCTCTTCTCTTGCAAAGGAAGACCCCATCAGATTAATTTAAAGGCATCTTCTACTAGGATCAGCTATACCAACATGTGGTAGGAAAAAGACTCCTAGATAAGAGGATCAGAGTCTTCATCCAGACTTAGAGAAGAAAAATGCTTCATAAAGACTCGATCAGCCTTTACCTGTCACAAACTGAAATATGTTAGTACCTGTGAAATTTTTACTAAAAGTAGAAGGAAAATAGCACTGCAAACTTTCCAATTGATAGGAATTTAATTATATCCTACGTTCTTTTTAATATTATAAACATTTTAATCTGATTTATACTTATTTATTTTGTTCAAACATACACTTCCACAAAATTGTGACTTAGAATTCAAAACAATTAAGTTTTAAATTATTTGTGATCAAATCAGATGTACTGCAAAATAAACACTTTAAATCCATTTTGTCTATCCAGAGAGGACAAAAGCAGAAAGCGTTATCAATAAGCTTCTGATCTCCTTTGATACTTGGCCCTATGGGTGTGTTAACTACCCCTACTTACTGGTTGCACTTGTCTGAATGCCCAGTGGGTTTCTGAGGGTATCCCTACACCATAGGATTGGAGGAGCCTCCAGTCAGCGAAAGGATGCTGCATGAACCAGACAAGGCACTGCAGAAATTTACTTGTGTGGTGATGTTGAAACACTGGCTGAAGTAAGAGAGGAGGCCAGGAGATGTGAGGAGAGGTGATACACAGCCAGTGATATAAACGTCAGTATTAGCAGTGTTAGCAGATAGTGGGATTTAACAACTGTTCATCTAAAATGTAAATGCTAGAAGGTAGAATTGCTGGTAAGTGATTATAATATAAGCTAGTTTGTAGGAACTTTATACAGTTAATTAGTCAAATCTCAGCCAAAACAAGGCCACCAGATTCAGTCTGCCATTTTCTTGCTTTTTCCCAAAATATGAATCAAATGTGAGATGGTTCCAATCTTCCCTGGTGGCTCAGAGGTTAAAGCATCTGCCTGGAATGCTGGAGACCCGGGTTCGATCCCTGGGTTGGGAAGATCCCCTGGAGAAGGAAATGGCAACCCACTCCAGTACTCTTGCCTGGAGAATCCCATGGAGGGAGGAGCCTGGTAGGCTACAGTCCATGGGGTCGCAAAGAGTCGGACACGACTGAGCGACTTCACTAACATTTTATTTATTAAATAACTAATATTGTAATGACCTTAGTGAGATTTTACCTGGTACAGAAATTGAAGCACCTTACCAGACCTCCTAAATGGGTGAATACAGCCTTCCAGCCTTTATACTAGCACATATTACTATGCTCATATTAGCATGAGAAGTTATTTTTAATTGTTGTTGAATTAACAGCTGATGAGAATTCTTAACTTATTTTTGTTTTTTTAATTGGAGTATAGTTGATTTACTATGTTGTGTAGTTTCTGCTGTACAGCAAAGTGAATCAGTTATATATACACATATATTCACTCGTTTTTAGGTTCTTTCCCCATATAGGTCATTGCGGAGCACTGAGCAGTGTTCCCTGTGCTAAACTTATTATCTACTCTACGTACAGTAGTGTGTGTATGCCAATCCTGATCTCCCAATTTATCCCTTCCCTCTCCTGTCCCCCTTGGTAACAAAAAATTTGTTTTCTAACCCTATGACTACTTACGTCTTGTAAATAAGTTCATTTATACCATTTTTTAAAGAATCTGACTTCGCTCAGTATGACAACCTCTGGGTCCATTCATGACACTGAAAATGGCATTATTTTATTCTTTTTTATGGCTAAGATCCCATTGCATAAATTGTACCACATCTTTTTTTATCCATTCATCCTTCTTGACATATTATACCTTGTGTATTTACATTTCACATCTTTGAATATTACAGAATTTTTTATATTACTTTTCTCATTGTATAAGTCCTTTATTCCTATGAATAACAACAAACTTAGTGACTTGAAACAATACACATTTATGATCTTATAATTTCTCTGGCTCAGGAGTCCAGTTTCCTGTAAGGCTAACGTTTGTGTGACTGAGACCCCTGATTTCTTGCTGGCTGTCAGCTCCTAGAGGCCATAGGTCCCTAACCCACGCGTAGGTCCTCTTACAACGCCGGAGAGCATCTCTCTGACAATCATCTTTTAAAGGGCTCACCTGACTAGGACAGGCCCACACATGAACTGCCTCTTTTGATTAACTCTATCTAATCACAGGAGTGTTATCCCATCATATTCATTGCCCTGCCCACACGCAAATGCCCACATTTTATAAGATGTGTACACCAGAGAGAGGAATCCTGGGGTCATCTAATATTTCCATCTACTACACTGAGCTAACTTTGAGACATAAAATAATGTATTCTATAGGTATAATACTTGGGTCAGTAGATCAGTGTTTAAAATGAAGTAGAGGACAAACAATTTAAAAATAAGCACATAAGCATTTCAACCTGTTACATGAATGTTAAGGATAATTGCCTTATTTTTCACATGAATTTGAAATGTCTTAAGATGTTGAATAAAAATTGCCAAAGAACCCTACCTATTTTTATTCACTGAAAATCATGTTGACTTTAGACATGCTAATCCAGATAATTACTTTAAAATACAACTTAAACTATAAGAGCAATAGCAACATTGTAAAATCTTTAGCAAAATGAGGAAAAAGAATTCCTCATAATGTCCAGCCCAGGCCTGTCCACCTTGCCTCCCTGACTTCCCTGACTCTTGCCCAGATGACTTGCTCAAGCTGCTCATCTTCTCACCTACTATCCCGACTCCCCCACCCCTGTCCTTTGTTACACCCCAACTGGCACATTCTTTTGCTTTTTCTCTGGGAGCATCCCATTGACTCCAGCTTATTACCCATATCAATTCCTGTCATTTCTCATTATGCTGCATGTATACTGAGTCCCTTCTGGCTTCCTTGTGCTATTTCAGAGACTGATCAATGCGGTTTTTACGTATAAATCCTCTAGGCCACGTCCATTGTGCTTGTGTATTGATATATGATAAAACTTTATATTTTCTTTGTGAATTAGCTGAAGTAGATACAGGTCCTCATAGCCTCTGATAAAACTTAGATATTGTGTTTTAACAAAGTGAGATTTATATCTCATCACTTCTGTATTTCTTAGAAAGCTACAATCACAATAATAACAGCTAGCCATTATCTGTTTAATATTCCCCATGCACTGTGCTGTGTGCTTTATATACATTACTTACTTCTTACATTAACTCATTGAATTAGGAAACCATTATCATCACCACTGTTACAGACTGAATGCTTGTGTCCCCGTAAATCACGTGTTGAAATCTTAACCCTCAGCATGATGGTGTTAGGTGGTGAAGTGTTTGGTGGGTGATTATATCATGAGGGTGGAGCACAGAAGAATCAGATTAGTGCCCTTTCTTCCCTCCACTGTGTGAGAACTTGTGAGGAGACAAGCTTCTATGAACTAGGAATTTGTTCTCATGAGACATCAGATTTGCTGGCACCTTGATCCTGGATGTCTTAGCCTCCACAGCCTTGAGAAATAAAATTCTGTTTCTTGTAAGCCACTTGATCTGTGGTATTCTCTTATGGCAACCTGAATAGACATTAAGGACAGAGAATCTGAAGATCATAGTTGAACTCACCTAGCAAAGCTGGGGTTTGAACTCAGAGTCTGAATCTTACACTTGAACTTGAGCTCTTACAGTCCTAAGCATTAGACTACAGTCACATGGCATCATTCCCTTGAAAGGCTGCAGCCTGAGAGAGTGAGGAGGAATGATATGAATGTTCTTGCTCATGACTTGAACTAACCTACCTTCACTTTGTAGTTTTTTTAAATACTTGGATCCAAGTAGCATAGCACATTAAGTAACCATTTTAAAGTAATATGATAATAATGATAAAGTTTAAAGGAGTGTGTCTTCATGATTCAACCTAATCTGAATTGCTATTTAAATGTTAATTTTCTCAACAACATTTTATGTAATTCTTGTTCATTTTTACATGTAGTTACTGGAAACTCATGTGAAAACTCATGGGAAACATGAGTGAAAATCATGTTACAAACAAAATTCAACTGAATACATTTTAAAGATCGTATTGGCTTTATTCAATGATTCGTGAATCAGGCAGTATTCATTCCAGGAGAGAGAAGGGGGCTCTGAGGAGCTTTGCAAAATGAAGGACCTTTACAGGAAGAAAGGAGCAGGAACAAGTAAGTTATACTAGGCAAAAAAGCAGGCTGCCCATAGCAAGGTTTCTTTCCTCTAGAGGATGCTGAGGGTCTATCAGGCAAAAGACCTCACTGCTTACCAGATGATTACTGTTTGACTGGTTTCAGTTTCCATTTCTGAGAAAGCCAAAACTGTAACTAAGTCAAGTCTCAGTTTGGTGAAATGGGACTTTAACATAAGTGACTCCATTTTGAGCTTGCACTCTTCTTTTTAATATTGAATAAAAGACATCATGAACAGATGAATTAAGCTCAAATTCACCTGGTAATCACTGAGATCTACAGGGACCAGAAAATGTAATAAGCAATTTGGACTCACTATCTCACTCTACTTCCGTGGACACCATGACATACAGATGATTCTTCCCTTTTAGTCAAGCAAACTAAGTTCTAAAAATGTTATATCATTTACTGAAGGTTCAGTTCAGTCACTCAGTCATGTCCGACTCTTTGCGACCTCATGAATCACAGCATGCCAGGCCTCCCGGTCCATCACCAACTCCCGGAGTTCACTCAGATTCATGTCCATCGAGTCAGCGATGTCATCCAGCCATCTCATCCTTGGTCGTCCCCTTCTCCTCCTGCCCCCAATCCCTCCCAGCATCAGAGTCTTTTCCAATGAGTCAACTCTTCGCATGAGGTGGCCAAAGTACTGGAGTTTCAGCTTTAGTATTATTCCTTCCGAAGAAATCTCAGGGCTGATCTCCTTCAGAATGGACTGGTTGGATCTCCTTGCAGTCCAAGAGTCTTCTCCAACACCACAGTTCAAAAGCATCAATTCTTCGGCGCTCAGCCTTCTTCACAGTCCAACTCTCACATCCATACATGACTACTGGAAAAGCCATAGCCTTGACTAGACGGACCTTAGTTGGCAAAGTAATGTCTCTGCTTTTGAATATACTATCTAGGTTGGTCATAACTTTTGTTCCAAGGAGTAAGCGTCTTCTAATTTCATGGCTGCAGTCACCATCTGCAGTGATTTTGGAGCCCCCCAAAATAAAATCTGACACTATTTCCACTACTCCCCCATCTATTTTCCATGAAGTGATGGGACCGGATGCCGTGATCTTCGTTTTCTGAATGTTGAGCTCTAAGCCAACTTTTTCACTCTCCTCTTTCATTTTCATCAAGAAGCTTTTTATCCTCTTCACTTTCTGCCGTAAGGGTGGTGTCATCTGCATATCTGAGGTTATTGATATTTCTCTTGGCAATTTTGATTCCAGCCTGTGTTTCTTCCAGTCCAGTGTTTCTCATGATGTACTCTGCATATAAGTTAAATAAGCAGGGTGACAATATACAGCCTTGACGTTTGGTCATAACTTTTCTTCCAAGGAGTAAGCATCTTCTAATTTCACGGCTGCAGTCACCATCTGCAGTGATTTTGGAGCCCAAAAAAATAAAGTCTAACACTTTTTCCACTGTTTCCCCATCTATTTCCCAGGAAGTGATGGGACCGGATGCCATGATCTTCGTTTTCTGAATGTTGAGCTTTAAGCCAACTTTTTCACTCTCCTCTTTCACTTTTGTCAAGAGGCTTTTTAGCTCCTCTTCACTTTCTGCCATAAGGGTGGTATTATCTGCATATCTGAGGTTATTGATAGTTCTCCCAGCAATCTTGATTCCAGCTTGTGTTTCTTCCAGTCCAGCATTTCTCATGATGTACTCTGCATATAAGTTAAATAAGCAGGGTGACAATATACAGCCTTGACGGACTCCTTTTCCTATTTAGAACCATTCTGTTGTTCCATGTCCAGTTCTAACTGTTGCTTCCTGACCTGCATACAGATTTCTCAAGAGGCAGGTTAGATGGTCTGGTATTCCCATCTCTTTCAGAATTTTCCACAGTTTATTGTGATCCACACAGTCAAAGGCTTTGGCATAGTCAATAAAGCAGAAGTAGATGTTTTTCTGGAACTCTCTTGCTTTTTCCATGATCCAGCGGTATAGTAATGGTGGATGTCAATTTTTCTCTTTCAGTATTTTAAATATATACTGCCATTCTCTGGCCTGCAGAGTTTCTGTTGAAAGATCCACTGCTAATCATATGGGTTTTCCCTTGTATGTTACTTGTTGCTTTTCCCTTGCTGCTTTTAATATTCTTTCTTTATATTTAATCTCTGTTAGCTTGATTAATATGTGTCTTGATGTGTTTCTCCTTGGGTTTAACCTGTAGGGGACTCTCTGTGTTTCTTGGACTTGATTGACTGTTTCCTTTCCCATGTTGGGGAAATTTTCCACTATAATTTCTTCAAAAATTTTCTCACTGCCTTTCTTTTTTTCTTCTTCCTCTGAGACCCCTAAGACTCGAATATTGGTATGTTTAAAATTGTCCCAAAGGTCTCTGAGGCTTTCCTAATTTCTTTTCATTCCTTTCCCTTTATTCTGCTCTTCAGCAGTATTTCTACCATTCTATCCTCCAGCTCACTTATCTGTTCCTTTGCTTCAGTTATTCTGCTATTGGTTCCTTCTAGAGTATTTTTAATTTCAGTAATTGTGTTATTCATCTCTGTTTGCTTATTCTTTATTTCTTCTATGTCCTCTGTGATTGTATTAACTGTGTTAAATGCTTCTTGCATTTTCTCCATTCTATTTTCAAGTCTTCAGAGCATCTTTACTATCATTATTCCGAATTCTCTTTCAGGGAGACTATTTATTTCCTCTTCATTTATTTGGTCCTGTGAGTTTCTACCTTGCTCTTTCATTTGTGTTGTATTTCTCTGTCTTTTCATCATCTTTTTTTTTTCTAACTTGCCTCACTTGAGGTCTCCTTTTCCCAGGTTTTAGTGTTATATTACTTCTTGCTTTTGATTTTTGCCCTTGGAGGGAAATGTTGGTTGGATGGTTTGTGTTGATTTCTTGTTGGGGGTGACTTGTTCCTGTGTTCTAGTGGGAGGAGATTAGGTAGGCAATTACAGAAATACTGGGACACATACACACACACTTCCATACATACAGTTATAACCAAAGCATTCTAAAGAAAAGAGTACAGGAGATAGACTTGATGAGCAAGGGAAACCAGGGGTGATATCAACCATTCGAAAGCAGAGTTAGCTAATGCTCAGTCTGGAAATCTGAGCATGAGCAGAATGCCAACTGGATAATATAATATAAAGAGCTCAACAATTTAACTCACCTGGTGAAAGAAGAAAGAATAAAGGGAAAAGGGGAGAATAAAAAGAGAGAGAAAGGAAAGAGGAGAAGGGAGGCAAAAGAGAAAAGGAAGGGGTGGAGAAAAGGATTAAAAAGTTAAAAAAGAGGGAGAGAAAAAATAGAAAAGCAAAGATGAATAGATATGTGTGGAAAGGGTTTGTATATATTCAGAAATAGCTACAGCTGGTAAGAACAATAGGAAAAGCAGTTGAATATATCAAAAACAAAATCCAAAAAACTCAAGGAAAAAGAAAAAGAAAGTGAAGAGAAAAAAAAAGAAGAAAAAAAAAACCTAAAATGAATTTTTTTCTTGCCCCTTTTTTTTTTTTTTTTTGACAATAAACACAAAGAGGAAAACTCCACAGCACTGCAAAGGCTAATATGGAGGTGGAAACATGTAGGGGGATAAACCATGTGATTTATCAGAAAAAAAAAGAAAAAAATCTTAAAATGAATTTTTTTTAACAAGGAAAACTCCACAGCACCACAAAAATCTAATGTGACGGTGGAAATATGTTTGAGAATAAGCAGTGTGATTTATAAGAAAAAAGAATCTTAAAGTGAATTTTTTAATAAATATAAGAGAAACAAAGAGGAAAACTCTACAGCACTGCTAAATGCTAGTGTGAAGGTGGAGATATCTTGGGGGAATAAACAGTGTGATTTATAAGAGAAAAAAAGAAAAAGAAAAAAAGGGGAAATTTTCAAGGTCATGATTCTTGGTTGTGGAGTCTGCCTCTGTGGATGGGGTTGGGTTAGTGTCCTGTGTTGTTTCCCTGGTTGGCTGAGCTTGTGCCTGTGTTCTGGTTGATGGAGCTGGATCTCATCTCTCTGAAGAGCAGTGCAGTGTCCAGTAGTAGGCTTTGGAGTGTCTGTGGGTTCAGTATGCCTTTGGGCAGTCATTCTAGCTTTCATGGTATTAAGCAAGTCTATTTCTGCAGCTGTTTCAAAGTGGCTTTCTCAAGATAACTGCTATGCCACCAGTTCCCTACTTGTCCGGGGGATCATTGCCAGTGGTTCTGTTTCCCTGTCCCGCCCTGTGCTGCTGGCCAAAACTTGCTAGGTAGGTGCTTGTGTGGATCCTTCTGTGTCATGGTGACTTGTGGGGGGTTCCCTCGGCCCCCTAAGCTCACCCTCTGCATTGCAGGGCTGTGTGCATTTGACTCTCAGTTCCCGAGGTCCACCCTCTGCATCACGGGGCTAGTGTGGACTTGCTTCAGCTTCCCATGCTGGCCCCCTGCATCGCGGGGTTATGTGCATTTGTTTCGTCTCACTGCCTGCACTCTTTGTCGCGGGGGTTATTTGTTCTTCTTTCAGCTGTGCAGGGAGGGTTGTGTGTGCTGCCCAAGTTTGTATGCCTCCCCCCTATTGGCACCCCAGTCCCACCCTTTGCACTGGCTGTGTTTGTCTGCCCTCTGTGCTGCAAGGGTTGTGCTGCAAGGGTTGTGCATGCTGGCTGGGCTTGTCTGCCCCATCACACTAGGCTACCTGGGCCTGCCCTCTGTGCTGCAAGGATTGCATGCTCTGGCTGGGTTTGTATGCCACAGCACTCTTGGTTCCTGGAGCGCGAGCCTGAGTCTGCTGTCTGTTTGGGGCCACAGTCCATGAGCTGTTAACGGGCTGAGAAGTACAGCTTTCTCTGTTTACTGCCCTCCAAGTCCCTGCTGTGCCTGATTTTGGAAGACTTCCCAGCTCCTCTTTGGGCCTGCCTGTTACGGAGTTTCCCTGTGCATGCGAACTCCTGTTTCAGGGCTCCTTCCCTCCCTTGGAGCACAAGCTACTGCCCAAAAGTTCTCCATCATTTCCCTTTTTATGTCTCCCTCATCTCTCCTACCTCATTTCAGGGAGCTTAGCCTGTCCCCCTGGAGGCCTGCAGTCTTCTGCTGTCGCCTAGAGGTTGTTTTGTAGGAGTTTTTCAATATCTTGATGAGTTTTTGATGTATTTGGGGGAGGCTGGCAATCTCCCTGTCTTACTCCTCCGCCATCTTCTCTGTACTCCCAAAGCAGATAGTTTTATAGAAGAGTTCTTCCAAATACTTAAGGAAAACATTCAAATTTTGTGCAAGATCTTCCAGTTTCTCATTTTATGAGACTAGAATAGTTTTGATATCAACACCACAAAGGAACAGTACAAGAAAGGAAAAGGAAAAGCCCATTTAACATAAATATAGATACATCAAGCCTAAACAAAATTTTGGAAAATGAAATCTTACAGTGTCCTAAAGTCTAATATGCCATTGTCAAGCAGGATTTATTTCATCAATGCAGGTAATTTCATAGAGGAAATCTCTCAGTGACATTTACTACTTGTTATAATAAATGAAAAAAGTCATAAGGTTATCACTATAAATACAAGAGTATTTGACAAAAAGTTAACTTTTTTTAAATTGAAAACTTTTAGCAAACTGGAAATAGAAGGGCACTTCCTTAATCTGAAAAAAGGGAAACAACAAAAACAATACAACAGTGTCTTAAAAGAGGAAATGTTGGAAGCATTGTCTCTAAAATTAGAAAAATGCCAGTGAGACCCACAATCATCACTTCCTATTCATAGTTTAAATCAGCAAAAAAACAAGAAAAAATAATGATTTGCTAAGGGCTTCCCTGGTGGCTCAGGCAGTAAAGAGTCCACCTGCAATGAGGAAGACCTAGGTTTGATCCCTGGGTTGGGAAGATTCCCCAGGAGGAGGGCATGGCAACCTGCTCTAGTATTCTTGCCTGGAGAATCCCCATGGACAGAGAAGCCTGGCAGGCTACAGTCCATGGGGTCGCAAAGAGTCAGACATGACTGAGTGACTAAGCACAATCACAGCACAGAAGAATACATAAAACTGTCATTATTTTCATATGAAGAATATACAACCAGTTATTAAAGATACTAGGAGAGTTTTGTAAGTTTTTTGCAGTTTTTTATATTTATTTTTATCTGTTTATTTATTTGGCCACACTGGGTCTTCATAGATGCATGCAGGATCTTTAATTGCAGCAAGTGGAATCTAGTTCCCTGACCAGACATTGAACCTAGGCCCCTGCATTGGGAGTGCAGAGCCTTAGCCATTGGACCACCAGGGAAGTCCTGGTATCATTTTAAAATTAAAGTATAGTTAATTTACTATGTTATCTTAGTTTCAAGTGTACAACAAAGTAATTCAGTCATATGTTTATACTTTTATATATATATATATATATACATATAATTTTTCAGATTTTTTCCATTATAAATTGCTACAAGGTATTGAGTAGGTCCTTGCTGATTACTACTTTATATATAGTAGTTTGTATATGTTAACCCCAAACTGCTAATTTATCTCTCCCCAACTACTACTATCCCGTTTGTGAACCATGAGTTTGTTTTCTATGTCTGTGAGTCTATTTCTGTTTCATGAATAAGTTCATTTGGTATCAGTTTTTAGATTCCACCTATAAGTGGTAACATATGATATTTGTCTGTCTCTGTCTGGCTTACTTCATTCAGTATGACAATCTCTAGGTCCATCCATGTTTCTGCAAAGGGCATTATTTAAATTTTTATGGCTGAGTACTATTCTGTTGTATACATGTGTTGCATCTTCTTTATCCATTTCTCTTGTCAATGGACATTTAGGTGGCTTCTGTGTCTTGGCTACTGTAAATAATGCTGCAATGAACATTGGGATGCATGTATCTTTTTGAATTAGAGTTTTAATATTTTCAGGATACATGCCCAAGAGCAGGATTGTTGGCTCATATGATAACTCTATTTTTGGTTAAGTAAAATTGAGTGACACCTGATAGGATTCAATAAGAATACAGCATCATCTCTGTGATATTACTGTCAAAGGTGCATTCACTTCAGTTCAGTTCAGTCGCTCAGTCATGTCCGACTCTTTGCGACCCCATGAACTGCAGCACGCTAGGCCTCCCTGTCCATCACCAACTCCCGGAGTTCACTCAGACTCACGTCCATCGAGTCAGTGATGCCATCCAGCCGTCTTATCCTCTGTCGTCCCCTTCTCCTCCTGCCCCCAATCCCTCCCAGCATCAGATTCTTTTCCAATGAGTCAACTCTTCGCATGAGGTGGCCAAAGTACTGGAGTTTCAGCTTCAGCATCATTCCCTTCAAAGTAATCCCAGGGCTGATCTCCTTCAGAATGGACTGGTTGGATCTCCTTGCAGTCCAGGGGATGTGTTGACCATCTGGTGATGTCCATGTGTAGAGTCTTCTCTTGTGTTGTTGGAAGAGGGTGTTTGCTATGACCAGTGCATTTTCTTGGCAAAACTCTATTAGTCTTTGCCCTGCTTCATTCCGCATTCCAAGGCCAAATTTGCCTGTTACTCCAGGTGTTTCTTGACTTCCTACTTTAGCATTCCAGTCCCCTATAATGAAAAGGACATCTTTTTTGGGGTTAGCTAAATAATAGAACTAGGGTGGATCTGCTCATGAAATTAAGCCACATGTTCATTGGAGTAGAGGGGAAAGAGTTCAGGGTCCTAGAGATCTTTTAAATTTACAGAAGAATGAGACAGGACCACTGAAGGCTTGTTAGATGGTGTGTGTTAGAACAGACTTATATGCTCTGGAGATTGAGAGGCATATGGCATATTTCATAGAAGAGAAATGTGAAAGGATATTAAAAGGGTGAGTAATAAACTAAAGATTATGTTTTTATTAGGAAAAACTGAAATCAATGCTACCTTACCTGTCCTCTTTATAGTCAGACTTCTAAAAAAAAAATTCATTACTTACTGTCACCATTATCCTTTCATTCCTTGAGTCATGACTACCTGACTTTGTCAAATGTCACTTTGCCAAAATGTTGTCAGTGACACCAGTGTCCCTAAATCCAATGGATATATACATAAAATTAATTTTTAAAATAATTTAGATTTACCCATGTTTATCATTTATTTAATCATTCTTCTTTTCATGTTTCAGACATTCCTTCCCAGATTACTTATTTTTGTATATGTAAAGCTGAGACTTCCCTAGTGACTCAGTGGTAAAGAACCCACCTGCCAATGAAGGAAACACAGGTTTCATCCCTGGGTTGGGAAGATCCCCCAGAGGAAGGCATGGCAACCTGGTCCAGTATTCCTGCCTGGAAAATCCCATGGACAGAGGCGCCTAGGCTCCTCCATGAGGTCACAAAAGAGTTGGCTGTGACTTAGTGACTAAACAACAATATGTAAAAGAATTGATACTTTTTCTCCATTTTTGAAAAGTTGTCCCATGTTGTCTTGTTCTTACACACTCCCTGGTCTGAATCCTACTTCTTTTATTTTCCTTTCCTTTTCAGTGTACTTTGCAATCTTCTCTTCTTGGTCAAAAAAAAAAAAAACTTCCACAGTTCTTATAGGCTGTATCCCAAGCTCTTTTTCCTTTCTACTGTATGTCCTTAAACTTGCTTGAACCCATATTTTCTATTTTTCCTGATGCTTCACAAATGTCTGTCTGCAGATGATACTTCTCTAACCTCTGGGTAAGAATTTCTAATTACCTACTCAGTTCTAAGGGGATATATCCCAAACATCTCAAATTCATTTTGTTTTAAAATCATTTTCATCTACTCCCTCTCCCTTCCTCAGATCTGTTCTTCTTCTACCATCTCCTACCTCAATATGTCTCCTTCACCCCTGAAATTTCCTCCCCCTGACTGCCCACCAGGCCTCTACCATATCTAACAGCAGTGACTTCATCACCAAGTCCTTTGGTTTGGGTCCGGAATACGTTAGAAGTCTGTCTGCCCTTTATTCTCCATCTCTGCTGTCCTAGTTTAGGTTGTTGTCTCCTTCTGGAACACTTTGAGTAGCTGCCCACCTATTGTACTAATCTAGCCTTCCTTCCTCTAGTCATTTTTCCATACCACACCCAAGGTGATATTTTCAAATTGCAAATCTTATCATACCACTCTATTTTTGAACACTTGTTTTTAAAATACAGACAGAAGTCATTGATGCATCTTAAAAGAACCTATGAGATCTGATCTTTTTAGCCTTTCCCCCTCTTCCTCTTCGAGCTCTAGCCACCAGAGCCTTTTACATACACGGAATTTCTTTTGTCTCAGGGCTTTTGTTCATGCACTTACTGTGGCCTGGAAGCATTCCTTTCCTCCCTTCTTCTTGTTACTGCTTCCTCATCCTCAGTTCAAGTTTATTTACTAAGAAAACACATGCTGCATTTTATATTTACAATGTTATTAATTTCTGTAGCGAATTTCTCCCTCCTAAACTAGAAGTTCCAGGAAGGCAGGATTTGTGCTTGTTTTTGCTCATCATTGGAGCTCTCTAATTTGATAGAATGCCATTCTTTAATAGGTGGATAATATATATACATTTACTAAGTAAATTAATAAGTGAATGGTTTAATAAATTTAAGATTGGCAATCTTGCCTTTGTTACATAATTCTTCTGAATATACATAGCTTATCTACCTTACTAGAATAGTCTGTTTTGAAAGTGGACACTAATCTTACGCACTCACAATTCCCTCAACTGTCTAAGTTGGAATATAATAACTAATGTATAGTATGTAAGTTTCATTAACATTGAAACTGAAAAAAATACAAGTGAAAATAAAATCTAATTCAAATCAGTGTTTTATTTTTGGTGTTTTAAGCCATGTTTCTCCTACTGCCTTACTCATAGGTATCAGAAATTCTTGGGTGTACTTTAAACCAACAGAATTGGAATAGGAATCCTTTAATCTATATTTTTAAACAATTGCCATTGGTGTTAGCAAGAAAAGTTTATGAAACATCAATTTAATGCAGTTCAGTTCAGTTGCTCAGTCGTGTCTGACTCTTTGTGACCCCATGAATCGCAGCACACCAGGCCTCCCTGTTCATCACCAACTCCCAGAGTTCACCCAAACTCATGTGCATCGAGTCAGTGAAGCTATCCAGCCACCTAATCCTCTGTCATCCCCTTCTCCTCCTGCCCCCAATCCCTCCCAGCATCAGGGTCTTTTCCAATGAGTCAACTCTTCCCATGAGGTGGCCACAGTACTGGGGTTTCAGCCTCAGCATCAGTCCTTCCAGTGAACACCCAGGACTGGTCTCCTTTAGGATGGACTGGTTGGATCTCCTTGCAGTCCAAGGGACTCTCAAGAGTCTTCTCCAACACCACAATTCAAAAGCATCAATTCTTCGGCGCTCAGCTTTCTTCACAGTCCAATTCTTACATTCATACATGACCACTGGAAAAACCATAGCCTTGACTAGACGGACCTTTGTTGGCAAAGTAATATCTCTGCTTTTTAATATGCTATCTAGGTTGGTCGTAACTTTCCTTCCAAGGAGTAAGCGTCTTTTAATTTCATGGCTT
The DNA here is from genome assembly GCA_006410635.1 of Cephalophus harveyi. Taxonomy (NCBI): domain Eukaryota; kingdom Metazoa; phylum Chordata; class Mammalia; order Artiodactyla; family Bovidae; genus Cephalophus; species Cephalophus harveyi. Next base: position 131,774 of record SJYT01068477.1, on the reverse strand, counting down.
CAATCACCATCTGCAGTGATATGTCTATATTTACAATAGATACAGTGATAAGGAAAAACCAATGACATCATGCACACATGTCTAAGGAAAAAAATATATCTTTCTTACAGTCTTCCTACTTTCCTTCTGTCTTCATCCATATGTCAATATTGATATAGCCCAAAATCAGAGTCAAGTTTATTTACAATAGACTTACAGATCTTGCCTTTCTTGTCCTCTGATTCATAAGTACACTTTGGATTTCATCTGACCAATTTTTGCTAAGGGCAGAAACACCTTTGTCCTGTGTGATAAAGAAATTGTTACTTGTGACTTGAGGTCAGTGATTCACTAGTTAAAATTAGATGCTGAATATGTGTTTGTACCTAATGATGTGTATTATATCCTAACGATGTCTCATACATTTTATTGCCTATTTTTTGGGAAGTCTCAACCTAAGCAATAACATTTTTCTAGGTTCAACTCTGGAGGTTAAATCATCTGGAAAATAGCTAGGCTGAGAAAGCCACACTGAGATTATTTCAACAGTGTTTCCATGAAAAATTAGTGTCAAGGAAGACTTGTATGCAGATGAGTGACCTCATATTGATTTTATGCAAAGGAACAAATGATTTCCTAGAGAAACAGAGAATTTTGTCTTTGGTTCAGCATTTTACAACGATGATAAATCAGATAAATGACATTCTGATGACTCCAGTTTTGGAACAATTAAGATTTCTGTCAGGGTAGGATTTGTGTTTCAGCATTACAATTTCATAACTTAAAAATGGTGTTCAATTCACTTCAGATACTCAGGATGAAAGCTGGATATCTGGAGAACTCCCAGGACTTCTCTTTATTCAGGCCTTTTTTTTTTTTTTTTAAATAAAAAGAAAACTGCTGTACCAAGTAGTGTCATTCAGAAAAAAGCAGCAGCGCTGGCACCTGGCATAAAACCATCATCCCCAATATGGCCTCACCAGGCTTGGTTCATTGCTCTCTCTCCTGCAATCTTCACACTGTCAGTTATTAAAACTGCCCTTTATGGTGCTGGAGTCTGTTCCCTGTGTCCATGATCTAAAGGAATACAAACAGCACCCTTATTTCATTGAAACTATGTGAACACATCATGATATGCTGAACAGAATTGAAAACCAGAAAGTAAGTAGAAAAGACTTTTGTCCCAAGGACCTATCACAAAGTCTTTGCAATAATGCTATTGCTATATTTATTACCTAATATTTCCCAAGGGGCTTCTCTAGTAGCTCAGGCGGTAAATCATCCACCTACAATGCAGGAGACCCAGGTTTGATCCCTGGGTCCGGAAGATTCCCTGGAAAAGGAGATAGCAACCCACTCTAGTATTCTTGCCTGGAGAATTCCATGAACAGAGGAGCCTGATGGACTGCAATCCATGGGGTCATAAAGAATTGGACACGACCAAGTGATTAACACACACACAGTATTTCCCAAAACATTAGCTGCAAAAATAATGGTTCCAAAAAAGAGTTCTTACACTGTGTCTCCTTCTCAAAGATACACAGTGTTAAAGAAACTTTTAACTTTGTTTAACTTGTCAACTGAAAGGAAAATACACAATGTCAGAGTCGTGTTTCAAGTTTCCGTTTTTTTTCAGGGATCTTACTAAGGACCATAGCAGGAGAAACAGCCTCTCAGACAGTTCTGAGGAACTGCTCTGAAGAGATAAGAGAGGAACCAATACCTAGTAAATTTTTAGCTAGGAAATACATGTATTCAAGCATATATCTTGGTTAAATATATTACTGCCAAGCACAAAGACCAGAGATCTCAACTTAATGATTTTAGTGTTTTTCTGTGATGTATGGGAAGATGTACGAATCTGGGTTCATTGAAATACTTCTGGAGACATGCATTTAGCTCTCTGGAGGGCCCTTTTATCCTGGTTTTCTTTTTTAGCATTGGAGTTTAGTTGCTTTACAATGTTGTTAATTTAGGCTGTGCTTAGTCACTCAGTTGTATTGGATGCTTTGCGACCACATGGACTGTAGCCTACCAGGCTCCTTTGTCCAAGGGGATTCTCCAGCCAAGAATACTAGAGTAGGTTGCCATACCCTCTTCCAGGGGATCTTCCCAACCCAGAGATCAAACCCAGGTCTCCCACATTGCAGGTGGATTCTTTATCATCTGAGCCATTGGGGAAGCCCAAGAATACTGGAGTGGGTAGCCTATCTCTTCTCCAGGGGAACTTCCCAACCCAGGACTCGAACTGGTGTCTACTGCGTTGCAGGTGAATTCTTTATTAGCTGAGCTAGTTTCTGCTATACATCAAAGTGAATCAGTTATACATGTATATAAAACCCCTTATTTTTACCACAGACCACTGAGTAGAGTTTCCTGTGCTAAAGAGTAGGTTATGAATTGGGAGATTGGGATTAATGTATATACACTGCTGCTGCTAAGTCACTTTAGTTGTGTCCGACTCTGTACGACCCCACAGACGGCAGCCCACCAGGCTCTGCCGTCCCTGGGATTCTCCAAGCAAGAATACTGGAGTGGGCGGCCATTTCCTTCTCCAGGGGATCTTCCCAACCCAGGGTTCAAACCCAGGTCTCTCGCATTGCAGGCAGATGTTTTACCTCTGAGCCACCAGGGAAGTTACTATATTTGCAAAAGATAAAGAAAATTTTTGCAAAAGATAAAGAAAAATCCTTTAACATCATCCTTTTAATCCTGTCAACTAAAAAATAGTCACAACCTGAAAATAGAGAGTTATTTTATTTGGTGGTATCAACTAGAAAAAGATATACAACTTGACAATTGTGAATTAAGTTTTATTTGGGGCAAAATGAGGACTGCAGCCCAGGAGGCAGCTCCAGAGAGGAAGTAGGGGAAGGTCAATATATAAGATTTCGGTGAAAGGAGGAAGTTCAATACCATTAAGCACTCATTTTACAAAAGATTTTCTGCTAGTTCTGAGGATCTGATGTCACCATGAAGGGATTTAGTGCTTTTCTAGATATGAGGAGATACAGGGGGTTGAGATCATAAACTCAGTTCCTAAAAACATCTATCTAAAGAACTGCTTCACCAGATTGCCTGGAGCACAGAGTGCCTCACTCCACCCTGAACCCCCTCAAGGGGTGTTGAATGTCAGCAGCTGCAACAGCACAGGGTTCAGTCTCCTCAGAGGCAGGCGGCAAATGTCCTTTTCGCTCAGTCTTTGGCAGTGCTCTTGGCAAGTGCCAGTTTGTAGTTGACAGAATATTTAGGACTCAGAGCCCAGGGGACAGCGTCTCTGTAGCTCTGAGAAAACTGCTCCAAGGAAGCAGGAGGGGAAGTCAGGCTATATACAAGTTTGCAGCAAAGGGAGCAGGAAATCTGAACAGCAAAGATCAGGTATCAAATTAAGGCATTTAGCATTGTATGTTGGAGAAGGCGATGGCAGCCCACTCCAGTACTCTTGCCTGGAAAATCCCATGGATGGAGGAGCCTGGTAGGCTGCAGTCCATGGGGTCGCGAAGAGTTGAACACGACTGAGCGACTTCACTTTCACTTTTCACTTTCATGCATTGGAGAAGGAAATGGCAACCCACTCCAGTGTTCTTGCCTGGAGAATCCCGGGGACGGGGGAGCCTGGTGGGCTGCCGTCTCTGGGGTCACCCAGAGTCGGACACGACTGAAGCGACTTAGCAGCAGCAGCAGCAAGATGCAAGCCTCTGGCTTCCCTGAATTCCTTCCTTTTGTATGCATCTCAGCTGTCTGAGCTATCTCCCTCATAGCTCAGTTGGTAAAGAATGCACCTGCAATGCAGGAGACCCTGGTGTGATCCTGGGTCAGGAAGATCCCCTGGAAAAGGAATAGGCTACCCACTCCATTATTCGTGGACTTCCCTTGTGGCTCAGGTGGTAAAGAATCAGCCTGCAATGTCAGAGACTTGAGTTTAATTCCTGGGTTAGGATCCCCTAGAGAAGGGAAAGGTTACCCATTCCAGTATTCTGGCCTGGAGAATTCCACGGATTGTATAATCCACGGGGTTGCAAAGCGTCAGACAGGACTGAGCGACTTTCCCTTCACTCAGCTCTCTGGGGCCAAATCTGTTTCCTTGGTGACCTTAAGGAGTGGCAGATGGTTGCGTCTTACCCCCCAGCTCTTCAGCAGTCCCCTTGTGGGAGTGGTAGCAGCTGCTGTACTACAGCTTGGGGAGCCCTTGTTCACATTTGGGGCAGAAGCTGCTGATGACTATGACGTTTCTTGCTTATTGATATGGCAGGAGATATTTTCATTTCACAGGATATACTTCTAAATATTTTCTAAACTTCCACCTCCCTCTCAGCCAAGGGCTCTGTTACACCGTGAATCCTCTTTATATATCTCTATGCAGCTTCACAACTCCATGTTAAGCTTTCTACCCCCTCTACTAATAAACAATCATCTCTTCTAAGCACTTCACACGTATTATCTCATTTATTCCTGCGCTCTGACCTATAACTGTTATTATTTCCCTCATTGTGTGAATGTGGATACTGAGTAGTTAAGAACCTTATTCCAGACTATGCAACTCATCAGAGACAGAACTAAGTTATCAGCCCAGATGACAAAGAACCTTCAGGCACCGTAGTTCTCTGTTTATGTTCTGTCCACATTAGAGAGCAGGTTTCACTTGCGTGTTTGCCTTTAAAAGCAAGCACCTTTTCTCTTGGTGACTCATAGCATCTTCTCACACATATGAGTCCCTGTGACAATGAATAAAAAGAAACCCACATGCTAAAATTGTAACTCTGAGTATTATTGCAGTACAATATAGTAATTATGTATCATATTAATTGTGGGACTTTAAGGAAAGGGTAAAATATGTTGAATATATTCAATCTCAGAAGACAGAATAATTTATAATATAGTTGAATTATTCATTATGGTTTAAGATACCAGAATTTGAAAGGAGCAAATCCTCTACTGATCTGAAAATATCGTGTTTAGTAAGAAGTTTCCTGTACAGACAGGTGATCAAAAATAAATGCTGTTTGAGCTCTAGATTGGCAGTTTTTCATATCCTGCTTACACAACTTACACATCTAAACATAAGATTCTCTTTCAAAATGCTATACTATTCCTGCTTGTTGCCACTCCTTGTTGGTATGGAAATAAGATATGGCACCACAGGGGTTACTCGGTGAAATGATTAAAACTGCAGCATGTTTTTATTACAGCTCTAATATCCTTAGTCAGCTGATGGCTAGAGATTAATGTCACAATTAGTATGTGGATGTTTGATATGCCTGCCTCCTGGGTTTAGAACACTTGTAAAATGCTGTGGGCTCAGCTGGGCTTTTTGTGGCTAGAGCTCACAAATGTAATATAAATAATCTGATGGGCCTCTGCTGAGATGGGGTTTGAAGATAGGCCTCTCATGGAGTAATACTTGATTTAACTTAGGGGAAAAAAAAAAGACTTTCAACGTGAAAATATTACTTTCAGAAGGTAAATATCACAACACTTTTTTTACACTGTTACCTGATCATCAGAAAGTCAAATTGTCTGCACTCACCATCTACATTGTGTGAGTTTAATAGATGGCAAGCTGCTTGTCATTTTGTCTGATCATGCATGAAGGAGAATTTGCTTTTTCAAATCTCTTTAAAATTCGAAGCTTACATTTTTAGAATTGAAATACAACTGAGAGATAGCACAGACAGTCCATAGACAGTAGAAATTTATCGAATCTTTAAGCTTTTTTTCTATGTAATCATTTAAAAAGTCTCATGAATTATATCGGAAAAATTTAAAATTCCCAACTGGTTGGCTTAAATTTGTGAGTTCAAGAAAGACAGGTAGGTTTCAATAGTTTAAAAAACATTTTAAAAACAATGTTTTAAAAACAATGTTTAGGTCTTCATGAAGCATGAGGTGATGAGGGCAATTGTATTTAGCAACTTGGCTCAATTAATTTACAGCAAAAAAAAAAAAATTAAGATCTACTAGATTTGATAGATTTAAAAATTTAAGAAAGGACATTAGAAATCTAAAAATGTTATGATCTTTCTTCCTGTTAAATATACATACACACTCATAATTAATGGAAATTACCAAACACCTAAATCTGTATCAAAGATCACAGTTACTAACCTCATCAAGATTAAGTCTTTATTGACTTCCCACTGAAATCTATCACCAATATTCTTATGCATCACAGTGAAGGAAGTATCTTTTATGTAATATTTTTAAATGTGAGAAATTTTAAGGAAAATAATAGATTCAAGTTGTGGAAAACATAATAAGAGTTCCACTATTATCTACTCATGGGTTTCCCTGGTGGCTCAGTTGGTCAAGAATCAAAGCAGGAGACCCGGGTTCAATCCCTGGGTCAGGAAGATCCCCGGAAGAAGGGAATGGCAATCCACTCCAGTATTCTTGCCTGGAGAATTCCATGGACAGAGGAGCCTGGTAGGCTACATTCCAAGGTGTCACAAAGAGTCAGACACGACTGAATGATTAACCGAGATTATCTACTTATATTTGTAGATATTAAAGGGTCATTGATCTGTTTATAAATTCTCCAAGTTACATTGCAAGTTTTGAAGTGTAAGCATTTCCTGAAAAGCTGTAATAGAACTTTGATCAAATATGTTTGATAATCCTCTGGAATGTTCCAGGTAAGGGTTATTTATAGTATAGAGAGGACTAACTTTAAAAGGGACTGATACTTTGATGAAAATATGATTTGTTTGTAAGGTGGTTGTGTACAGAGCAAGTTCAGAGTCTGTCCTGCTAAGGAGATAAAAGTTGCTTTTGAAAGACTTGAGGAGACTTAACAACAAAAACAAAAAGAATGGAAAAATATTAGCAGTAAATTTAAATCTTCTAATTATTTTTAAAAATATCATAAAAAGTTATAAAACAAATGTTTAGAGTCTAAACATTAATTCTTTTATTGTTGGGTTTTGCTGTTTTTAGACTTCCCTAGTGACTCAGTTGGTAAAGAATCTGCCTGTAATGCAGGAGACCTAGGTTCAATCCCTGGGTTGGGAAGATCCCTGGAGAAGGGAATGGCTACCCACTCCAGTATTCTTGCCTGGAGAATCCCATGGACAGAGGAACCTGGTGGGCTACAGTCCAAGGGGTTGCAAAGAGTTGGACATGACTGAACGACTAACACAGAGTTTGCTGTTCTAAGATAGTGCCTTATGTGATGTAATTCTCCCTTTGTGAACAATTAAGGCAATGCTCACACTTTAAAGCTTATTTTTTTATACAAATGGACTAATTATTATAGGATTTTGTAATGTTCAGTTATTCATTATCCAAAACTTCAAAAAGAAAAAAAATCTGTGTTTTATATGGCTTCTCTGGATCAAAAATCTCATTTCAAATCTCTGGGATGTTTAGATGTGTCTCTGTTTATAGAGGTGTCAGGCTGGCAGGAAAGGCAAGACTGATGTTGTTTTCTTTCAGATGTCTTTAGGATAGGATTAACTATAGCTTCTCTCAATAGTAATGTGTTTGACTTCTCTAGAAACATGTCTCTTCCTACTGACACCAATAGGATGTGGTAAATAGCTTTGGGAAACAGATTGCTGACATATTTATGTAGACTTGTTTAGAATATTACATTGGCATATTGATTTACCAATCGGAAATTTTGCCAAATGCATTCAAGACTTTTTGCAAGTCTGAATTGAGGAGAAACAAATGATGTTCTTTTGCTATGATACATCATTTTCTTTAGACATTTTTATTTCTTCCTACCCCACCAGGAACATTAAGAGAGAGTTAAAAATGGTAAAATACATGCACAGAGTAATAGAGCATGAATTTACTTGCCTTCCTTATCATGATAAGGCTTACAGAGAAGGAGATATAGGGTGAGCAAGCACATAGAGCGGTAGTTAGCCAAAACCTGGCAGGTGAGGAGAGAACTGAAAAAAGTCAAAACCTAAACGTTGAGTTAATTAATCAATGGATGAGAAGGACAGTGTTTTAGGAGGGAACACATTTGCAAGTGGATTTAGATTGAAGAATGGCAAAAGATGGGCTAGAGAGGAAAAAAGGTACCAGCTCAAGGAGACCATGTAGATGTTATGGCAGTGGGACTTTATGACACTGGAGAGCCATGGAAGCATTTGAAGCCCTGTACTGTAATTGTTCCGCATTTCAGAAAGTCCATCCTGTCAGCTGGGTGGAGAATAGACAGGGAGTGGCAAGAATGGATGTTGGGCAGAGAGTTTAAAGAGCCAGGAATCTCTGCAAGAGAAAGACTTGAACTGGACAGGGGTGGTGATGATAGAAAAAAAGCAAATAAAGAAATATTTAAGATGTAGAGCAATAATAGAACTTGTTGAATAATTTAAGATAGGTAACACGTTAGAGAAAGTAGGGTAGAGCCTGAGGTCTGGAATAAACAACTGAGAGATCACAGGAGGAGGGATAGATTTTTGAGATTAATTAAACTTACTAAATCCTGAGTTTAATTTTTTAAATGTTGAGTTTTACTTGTCTGATCATGTCCCCAAAGGCAGTTAAAATATACATCCAGGGATCAGGAAACTGATCTTAGTTAAAGAAAAATAAAGGTGTAAAAGTAGTTCTAATTTCTAGATAAGAATTTCGTGGACAGGGGAAACTGGCAGGCTGCAATCCATGGGGTCACACAGAATTGGACACAACTGAACAGTCTGAGTGAACTCCGGGAGTTGGTGATGGACAGGGAGGCCTGGCATGCAGTGATTCATGGGGTTGCAAAGAGTCAGACACGACTGAGCAACTGAACTGAACAGGTACTATTTGCATCAAACACAACTGTAGAAAACCCAGTCTAGATAAGTATTTTCAGTAATAGTAACATTTACAGGATAGTCAGGAGTTTGAGAAAGAAGGAGAGACAGGAGAAAATTCAGGAAAGTGTGGCATTCTGGAAGCTAAATGAAAAACAGCTTTCAAGGAGAACTTGTGAACAATCATTGATTTTCGGTTGAGTAATTCACAAATATTCTTTAAGATAGTGGCTCAGATGGTAAAGAACCTGCCTACAATGCAGGATACCTGGGTTTGATCTGTAGCTTGGGAAGACCTGCTGGAGGAGGAAATGGCAACCCACTCCAGCAATCATGCCAGGAAAATTTCACGGACAGAGGAAACTGGCAGGCTACAATCCACGGGGTCGTGCAGAATTGGACTCGACTGAACAACTACTACTTGCATCAAACATAACTGTGGAAAACCCACATATTGGCTCCACCCTCAGAAACACAGTAAAGTGGAAAAACAAATACACATCAATATCTGTGTACAAATATTGTGTACAAATATCAAACCTGCACATAAATATTTCATTGTAAATGTCAGCAAGGTATGAAGAGTAGATTTATTATAAAAAGCTATAAAAGTATGAAGCAGGTGAACTTGTATCTATGAGATCTGGGAACCCCTGTCTCAAGATGTCAACACTGATTTAAAATCTGAAGAATAAGCAGGAGCCCATAAGGCCTGGAGTGGGAGTGGGCAGTCCCGACAATAAAACAGCAAGAGCTAAGGACCTACTGTGTGAAGGACCAGGGCCTGTGCCCTGACTACTAGATTTAACCTGAAACTATATTTTAGAATGAGAGTGATCTAAGCTTTCAGGAATTTTAAAAAAGTAGAACTGATTCATTACTCTTGGGCAACCCAGTTTGTGGGGAGGGCAGACCTATATCCTAGGGTAGACAGAGATATTGGAGATTAGGACTCATCTGTTTCAGTCAGAGAGGTCATTATGAGGGATATGACCTTATTGTTTATTAATTTGTTAAAAACTTATTAATGCCATTACATATGTGAGATACTATGGGGGAGAATGGGTGTCATATTATTCTTTTTAAAAGTAAACCTGTATACTATCATGTAAGAATGAAGCACAAGCCTATGTTCGATACAGGATACAGGATGCTTGGGGCTGGTACACGGGGATGATCCAGAGAGATGATATGGGGTGGGCGGTGGGAGGGGGATTCAGGATTGGGAGCTAATATACACCCATGGTGGATTCATGTCAATGTATGGCAAAACCAATACGGTATTGTAAAGTAAAATAAAGTAAAAATAAAATAAAAAAATAAAAATAAAAGTTATTATTGTTTTGAGGGATAATTTATATGTTCATTCATTTTAAGCATGTAATTGAGTGTTTGGTAACTTTATAAGTTGTTACATTGGTCTTTAACATATTTTTTTTAAACATGAATCAATGCAGTTTTACTTCTTTGGATGGTAATGGATGCTCTATTATACCTGGCTGAACTATGAATTGTCCTTCTGGTGAAGTCTTAACTAGGGACAATGCCAGGTGCTAGACTATTCTTTCCAGGAAGAAATAACACGTCTAGTGCTCAATTGAGCAGTGAAAAGAGAAGAAAGTCACATATTTTATTAAGTCACATTGTAAGTGCTAATTAAGGACTCTTTACATATTATTCCTCTTCCTGTTATTGTTTTCTTTCAATACACAAGACAATCTTACTTTGGTACCAACGTTCAAAGATGTTGCTGATTCAGAAGCTCAGAGGGTATTGGTTTGTGGTGATTGTCTAATGTACTCTCTTCATCTGTAGATAAGAAAAGCAGCCACGTGGAAAAAAATTGTGTTCAATGTCTCACAGGGGCATGGTTGGTGACAAAACTGAGATTTAAATGCCAATTCTCAAGCACAGCCAAGGGTTTCCTACAGTGACCATATCACCTATCCTTGAAGGAAAAATGTAGTTCAAGAGGACTTTTTGCCTCAGATTCAGGATAAAATGCCTGATGAGTAATTTGCTCTTGAAATCTGAGTTTAATGAAGTCTTCATGTGTAGTGGTCTAGAATATAACTGCCCAGATACTTCCTCTCCTGCTTTAGAGCAAAACAGTGTGGCTGCTACTTTAGATTATGAAGCAATGCTTCTTTTTATATTTACTGAAAAACAGAATTATCAAAATGAATATGTACTTTTTTTCTGTTTTAGATGTAATCCATGTGGTTTGTGTGTTTTTTTTTTTTTAATAAAATTTTCTACCTTTTGGTTCAAAAGGTACAGATAATTATGAAGGTATTATAGGGGAGCACATCGTATGTGTGTGTAACAACACAAAGTTACTCTTTGTTGTTGTTCTTTCTCAGATATGCTAGAAAATAAACACTAATGGACTCACTGATGAATAACTTGACTAACTCCAATGGAAATAAAATCACTTCATTTGTTGGTGAATTGTCTTCCCTAATTTATGCAATATATAAATGTACATTTGAAAGAAAGTGAAAGTCGCTCAGTTGTGTCAGACTCTTTGCGACCTCGTGGACTATATGGTTTATGGAATTCTCCAGGCCAGAATACAGGAGTGGGTACCTTTCCCTTCTCCAGGAGAATGTTCCCAACCCAGAGATCAAACCCCAGTCTCCCACATTGCAGGCAGATTCTTTACCAGCTGAGCTACCAGGAAAGCCCCAAATGTACACTTGTCCATCAGTATTTCAAAAATGTCATTAAATATTCAGATTTTAACTGAGTAAGATCATCACAGCATAGATCATCTTTTTCTTTGGTGTTTTGCATGGGGTGCTTTTTGTGTTGAACTTTCATATGCTTACTATATGTATAGTCATCTAGTATTTTCTCCAATGTAAGACTTTTAGTATGTTAAGACAGTTTTCATTGATTTTGATATTACACTGGCATTTCATATTTGACCACTTTTGTTTTTCCGAAAACTCACAGCAATATACAACGAAAAAAAGATTTTCCATTCCATATATGTGCTGTTTGTTTTAATCTGACCAGTTTAGAAAATGTGAATGTCTTTCAAACAATCACTATATTTGAGTGCCACATATATTATTGTTTATCTGAAAGGTATAATAATTAGAGGATTATTACTGTCCTTGTGAAGTAAATTAGGGTCTTTTTATTCCTTTTTTCTTTCTTGTGACTCTATTTATTTCTTAACTAGTGTGACAAATGTGGCTTAAAATAATAGTTGTACTATTACTAGTGAAAAATGTGCTGGTAGTGGCAGTGCTGTTAATAGAAAAATGTCACAGAGTGTTCATTTTCCTCTTGATTTAGTGCAGTGGTGGTCACAGAAAAAGTTGCAATAAAAAGAATAATGGAATGGCTAATATTATAGAAGAGTGGAATTTTACTTTGATTTATTGTTAAAATAATAGTTGTACTATTACTAGTGAAAAATGTGCTGGTAGTGGCAGTGCTGTTAATAGAAAAATGTCACAGAGTGTTCATTTTCCTCTTGATTTAGTGCAGTGGTGGTCACAGAAAAAGTTGCAATAAAAAGAATAATGGAATGGCTAATATTATAGAAGAGTGGAATTTTACTTTGATTTATTGAAAAGATAACACACTAATAAGCATCTAATTAATAACTATTCACAAAACATAATTGTTAGGCTTCAAATTATTCTTTCACATAAGCTAATCAAGATTTTAGAAACAATTCAAATTAATGGAAAAATACACTTTGCAAAATTAATGGTTACTTAGATTTAATAATAGTTTGAAAATGGCAGAAAATAAAAGCAAGCAAAAAAACTAAATATCTGTATAATATCAAACAAGTTTCAAGCTGTTTTAATAGCCATTACTCAAAAATTTAATTAAGATCGTGCATATTATGATTATCAGAAAATTATCATGTACTACTGAGCTGGAAACACAAAATGATCCGTGATTCCTAATAAGATTTTATTATCTGTGTCATTAACGTTACCAATAATCCAAATTCATTATGTTTGCAACATTTGGGAAGAAAAACATGATATAAGTGTGCCCCCAAGTGGCTATAGGCTAGTTTGTAAAAATGTAGAAAAATACCTAAATGTTTTGAATGAGGGCCTTAGCTGGTTATATTCTCCAGTAAATCCTGGCTCTACCTTAGGCAGAGGAGTGATGGTTATAAACCCTCCCCTTAGGCAGATTGTTCTCTCTCCTATTTTTAAAGTTATTCCAAGTCAGAGAATGCATAATTCTCCCATAGTTTTTACAAATATTTTGTTTTTAGTAGATACACATTTATCAACCTTTCTACATGTAGCATAGCACTGTGAAAACACATTAAGTCAACAGAAAAGATTATTTTTTTCCCTTGTAAACATAGTGTTTGATTATGGTAAGCCTGAGTAATTCTCTGTAAAGTATTTAAAAATACCTTTTGTGTTTAAAATAGAATATTGCATTGAGTAAGAAAATGTGTATTAGGACAGGCTCACGGCTTATAAAAGTAGTGAGCCTATTTTTGTGATATACATGAAAACTGTTAATTGTTTATAAATGTTGTTAATCAGGATATTGGATATCTGTAAGTTATGTTGTAGATTCCACAGAATTTGAAACCTCCTTTCCATAGACCTTCTTCATAGAGTTGCCAACTTTTGTATTTTGACACAAAGATATTACCCAATTAATACTCTTCATTTAACTCTCCAGTCACTAGTTCCAAGAGGCAAAACTTTGTTTGTTAATCAGTTCATGCTTCTGGAAGAACTCTGCAAGAACTAGTTATCAGTGACCCTATCAGATGTCCACACCAGATTTCTGAAGCAGCGCAGTGTGTCTACAATTCGACATATGTTAGACAGTTATGAGTTGGGGGTATTAAAAATCTAAGAGAAGCAGCATTAAAAAACATTCTGAGTCAGGAAGAAAAGCGTCAAATAACAGAAAAGGAAAATATCATTATAATCACATTTGAATTTTTGAATGACAAATACTACTTCCTTGAGATACTATGAAAGCAAAAACACTAACTATACAGTTAAAAGATTGAATTTTCAGTTGAAATAGAAGTTTTGAGTCTAATCAATTGTAACATTTTTAGTCTCAAGGTGAGTTTCTTCTAGCTGAAGTGTAACTTCCTATGTTTCCCATTCTGTTACTTTGTTTAACCTGAAATTCTTTGTGTCCACTCCAACCTTTTTTTTAATTGAAAATTTTAAAAAGTAAAATTATAAATAGACTCAGTTTTAATGTGTACAATCACTGAAGAAATAATACATTTATATTTCCCTACTAAAAATTTCTCTTAATTAAAATTGTTTAGCATAGTAATTGTTTTTGATTGTTGAGTTATATATTTTTAAAAGACCATTTCTGACCTTACCCTTTCTACCTATGTTATCTAAAATAGGAATTCTAAGCATAAGTCAGAGTCAAAATATAAATTATAAGAGTAATACTATTTCAAAAAATTACTTTCTGGAACATTCTCTTCACACTGATAGAGAAAACTAGATTAAAGTAGAACAGGAGAACAAAAAGACAAAGTAGTGGATAAAATGATAGTATTTGTAATCTTAATTTAAAATCTCAAAGCATTGTATAGCTCCTAGTAAAATGTGGACTTGTTTAATAGATAATGGTTTTCAGCCAGAGAAATTTATTGAGTGCCTGAAGTAAGTGATTTCTTGTGCATTGTTTGTCCTTGTTATCTTAGGCTCCTTAATAACTTGTATTTTGCAAAGAAATTTCAAATTAATTGTTCTTAATATAACATTTCTATTTGATCGTATTTATTGATAACTCCTTGTGTTTTTGAAAATAAAGCCAGAAATGCTCTTGTCAAGGTTACTCACTGAATGGAGATCATTCTTACGTGCTTAGGTTGGAAATGTATTATAGAACAGTGAAGCAGCGACACTGAGACAGGGCTACCTAAATCCACCAGAGCTACCAATCGGCAAATTGCTTAATTTATATTCCTTTCATCTCATCTAATTATCTAATCTAATTAGCTCTCTTTTCGGAGTAATTATAGCTCTTACGCACTGCTGTCCTATTCTGACCTATGTATCACCTTCAAAAGTGGATAAGTTAAATGATACCAGACATGTTTTAAAAATATATGTTGTAAGTAATGCACACTTTAAAAAAGGAAAAAAATAGTCATCTTTTCTGTTCATAAATAATGATTGTGTTGGTAATGCACCAAATAATCTTTTAAAGAGTAGGCTTTAACCACTAGCATACCATATGACATTAGAAAGGAGCATATGCTACAAACAAGAAGCTCAGTTTCTCTTCTAAAAAATCTAATTAATTACTCTTACTTCCTACTTCTTATTCACAAAGCTAAAACACACTAGTGCTAAGTTATTTAATTATTTTTTTTTCTCTTGCGATCACGATGTATTGTCCTCAAACCATTAATTGTAATAATGTTCCACGCTGCTCCGAAATAAAATGGGGGAAAGGAGTACTCCATTGAGGATGACTCTTCAGCCTGAGCAGTCTTACACTGTCTTGATCACAAATGGTCCCCAGTTTTCAGTTGGATTGGTACAAAAATACGTTATTGAAATCCTCAATTCTAAAGGTAAATTCAGCATCAATACTTTTTTCTTCCTATGGTAAAGTAGCAGATAAAATTATATGCATTTCTTTGGCATGTGTAATCTCCATCAACAGGTACATGTATAGTGAATATTTCATTTGCACTGGTTGAAAAGGAGTAATTGACCAATAAAATGCCACATTCATCATTTTTGAATGTTTCTATGGTATAGGCACAGATATATTATCAGCAAAAATGAATGCCTCTCAAATTCTGGCCAATGGAAATAATATAGAATACATTGTTTTCTTCCCCCTCCATTGTTCTATGATTTTAAAATAGGCCACCAAGCAGAATTTACTTCCAAGAAAATTCAGTGTCACTGATATGTACAGTAAGAGTGCTACCAAAATGTATCAGTTTTCAGAACTGAAGGCATCAGACACCCCAGTCCTTCCAACCTCAAATAAATCAAAGTTTACCAAAGAAAGGTGACAATACATTAAAATGTTTGTGTGAAAATTTTTGCCTTACAACACTAGTTATACAAGTTAGTATCTATTAAAACTAAATACATCACACAGCACCTTTTATATCTTGAAAAGTGTACATGAGCAAGAGTGGAAGAAAAAAAGCATCAATTAGAAAAGCCCACAGTCTTTCAGATTCTCTTTGATTATTATATCTGTAACTGCATCAAACACGAACTTGACATTTTGAGTATCTGTGGCACAGGTCATGTGGGAATAAATTTCCTTATCTTCTTTTTTTAAATTCAGGTCTAGAAACTGGTTCTTGATGTAATTCCCTGCATCTTCAAATGTATTTGGACCTCGTTAAAAAAAAAAAAAAGTTAAAGAAGTAAACCGTAATCGCATTTAAAAAGCATACAATTATGAATAATCTTTAGAATTTTACTTTGTGTGCTGTTTGATGTCCTCAGGATTAAAAAATCAAAATGGCAATGGTTAATTATCAGGGATTTATATAACATTTACTTTGTGTTGGAAACTATGCTTACCCTACTGGGGGTTTCAAGTAGTTAAAATGTAACCTCTGCATGAACACATCAAAATATAGTAGAACTATATTTTGGGGCTAACGTATTTGGGGGCTCCCCTGGTGGCTCAGTGAAAAAGAACCCACCCACAAATACAGAAGACCTGGGTTCGATCCCTGAGTCGAGAAGATCCCCTAGAGAAGGAAATGGCAACCCACTCCAGAATTCTTGCCTGGGAATTCCCAGCGGCAGAGGCAATCGACAGGCTACAGCTCTGTGGTCGCAAAAGTGTCAGACATAACATAGTGACTAAACAACAGCAACAACTAATGTATTTATACAACAAAGTGGGTACGAAAGCCTAGATGTATGTCAAAGATAATGTTTGTAAATATGTGCATGCTTGTGTGCATGTGTGTTAATATGAACTAAAAGAAAAGAACGGAAACTGAAGAGTGGAATACATAATGAGGTAGTTTTTGAGCTGGACTTTGAGGGTAGGTAGGAGAGAGAAAAAAAAAATTGTGTGAATGAAAGTAAAAAATTGATAGGCATGTACTGTAAGATTCCAGCTATATAACATTCTGGGGAGGGCAAAAGTATAGTAATAGTAAAAAGAACAGTGGTTGTAAGGGTTGGAGGTAAGGAAAAGGACATGGATAGGTAGATCCCAGGGAGTTTTAGTGTAGTGACACTATTCTGGGTAACACGAGATGCTGGGTACCTGACATGCGTTTGGTATTACCCACCAGACTGTGTAACACAGAGTTTATTCTGATGTGAAATATCAGCATGGACTTTGGTTAATAATGTATCAATATCTGCTCATCAGTTGTAACAAAATAAACGTATGACTCCAGGTCAAGGTGTTAATAATAGGGCACATGATGGGAGCTGACCAGACAGGAAATATATGAAAACTCTCTATTTTCTGTTCACTTTTTCTATCAACTAAAAATTGCTCTGAGAACTTAAGATTATAACTTAATGGAATACATAAAGTGCTTAATTATGATTCTATATTTAATTTGTAACATTCAATACAACATTCATGTAATTATACTTAATTACATGACAAATGTATAAGCATATAATTTTTATAAATAAAAAAGCTATAAGCAGTCATTATAGATTAGCCTAAGTAGCTACTTTGACAAAGTGCCACAACCCTAGTACATCTGGGCTACCCACATATCTAAGTGGTAAACTAGGTTTATATTTATGCTTGAGCTAAGTCGCTCAGTCGTGTCCAATTCTTTGCAACCCCATGGACTGTAACCCGTCAGGTTCCTCTGTCCTTGGGGATTCTCCAGGAAAGAATACTGAATGGGTTGCCATGTCCTCCTCCATGGGATCTTCCCAACCCAGGGATCGAACTCAGGTCTCCTGCATTGCAGGCGGATTCTTTACCAACTGACCCACCAGGGAAGTCCATATTTATGTTTAAACCATAAACATCTTCATCTAACACAGTTTCATTAACAACAGAGCATATAACTATTTACCAAAAAAAAAAAAAAAAAAGTCTCCAAAAGAAATACAACCCTTCTAGAGAACCGACATTTATAGTCAATAGCAAACAGGGTCAGTATTAAAACTCTAGGAGGTAGGAAAACTGGAAAAAAAGCTATCACTATTCTCAAATTGATTCAAGATCTTCCTCTGGAAACTTAATTCTTGAAGAGTCACTGAGATCTAGTACAGCATTACAAATTTTCATTGGGAAATATCTAAAAGATGCCAATTTGAAATAAAATTTATACTCTTATCATAATGTTTAAGATAATATAGTTTGCAATGCCATTTGATACATTATATGGAGTCTCAGCCCTGTTTGGTCTAACCACCTCCCCTTTATTCATTAGAGCTTTGCTTTAATGCAGGCAGTGTAGAGAGGGTTTCCTCTTTTATTTGTAAAATTCATTCCAATGTGAATCATACACATGACTCAAAAAGTATCATAAGCATCAAAACTCCTAAATATTATACATCAAGGTCCAGATAGAAAAGAGTATCTTTATATAAGAATTTACTACTTTGGAATTAAAGGAAAAGAATCTTACCAGTATACTCTGGAAAGCAGATACTAAGATGCACTTTGGTAACTTTTTCTTGAAAGAGATCTTTTTTATTGAGAAACAGCACAATGGAGGTGGTTGCAAAGTACTTGTGATTACAGATACTGTTGAACAGGTGAAGGCTTTCATGCATTCTGTTCTGTTAGATATAAAAGATGAAAATGTGTAGGATTGTTGTTTGCAAGATATTAATGGTGGAGGATCTAGAAATAGCATCTGTCTTTGGAAGTTCTTAATTGAGTTGGGGAATGGGGTAGTCATATTGGAAATCACAAATGCGTATTTTTTATCTTGATCTTGTCTTCCTTTTAGACTTACCACTTCTTCATCTTCCACCAGAACCATGTCATAGGCACTGAGTGCAGCACAAAATATAATGCATGTAACTCCTTCAAAGCAGTGAATCCATTTCTTTCTTTCAGATCTCTGTCCACCTACATCAAACATTCTTTAAAAAAGGATAACAGAAAAATGAATCTTACAAATATCCTCCAAAATTGACATTAAGATGAACATTTGGAATTACAAATTAATGCTCTCACATGCGTAAAGGTAGTCTTTTAATTTTTATTGATTATGAAGTAAGACTTATTTGGGCAACTTGCAGCTCAAGGACTACAGAAAAAGAGAACTTTTATTTATTTTTTGGTTTTCATGCAGGCAGCCCAGGTGGTGCTAGTGGTAAAGAACCTGCCTGACAATGCTGGAGATGTAAGAGGCGTGGGTTTGACCCCTGAGTTGGAAAGATCCCCTGGGGGAGGGAATGACAACCCATTCCAGCATTCTTGCCTGGAGAATCCCCTCGGACAGAGGAGCCTGAAGGGCTAGAGTCCATAGGGTTGCAGAGAGTCAGACTGAGGTGACTTAGCATGTATTTACACAGGGTAGAGTAAAATAATTCACATACTGACTTTGAGCAACTGGGAAATTTACAGCAGTTTGAAGTTTTAGTAAGATATCTGTTGGCCTTAGAGATTTTGATTAAAGACTATCTGTATTCTTAAATTACTAGAGCCCAGAGAAGATTGAAAGCTGTCATAGTTCTGATGCTACAAGTCTTGCTTGTTTGCTGAGCTCCTCCTACATTCATTCATTCATTCATTCATTTGAACAATTATCATCTGCCTACTATGTACTCGACACGGTGCTAAGCCTACTGACACAAAGATAAAAAGATGCAGTCTCTGTCTTCAATGAGCTTGCTGTCTTGTAAAGAGAAAAATAAATTATAAGATTTTGTAATAAATATTCTAATTTGTTGTTGTTCAGTCACTAAGTCATGTCTGACTCTGTGACTCCACAGACTGCAGCATGACAGGCTCCCCAGTCCTTCACTGTCTCTCGGAGTTTGCTCAGATTCATGTCTATATATATATATATATATATATATATATATATATATATAT
>SJYT01068477.1:96811-111896 GCA_006410635.1 Cephalophus harveyi | reverse complement strand
ATTCATTTATATATATATATATATATATATATATATATATATATATATATATATTCTAACATGGAAGTTAAAATATGAGCTCAGAAGAAGATTTAAGTCACCTTGAGTGATCATGAAACTTAAAGGAAATGTTTGAAAATTTGGCCCTCCCTCTGGTTTTGTATTTTGGTAAAAAGCACCAATGTGGACAGAGAAACTCAATAATGAAGCTAGGAGTCCTTTGTAATCCCCCTCTTTCCCTGATCTTCCATTAGTGCACATGCGAAATGCAGTTTCTAATTCATCCACTCTTTTGAAACTCCTCTCTTGTACAAGCCACCACAGTTTCTTACCAGGGATACTATAGAAATGTTCTAATTGGTCTCCCTGTTTCTAAAAGCTCTAAAAACAAATTCTCACAGCACTCAGAATTTTATCCTAATGTAAATCTTATTATACCACTTTCCTGCTTACAATTTTTCAAAGGCTTCTTTTCCCCTTAGTGTATGCTCAGTCACTTCAGTGGTGTCTGACTCTTTGTGACCCTATGGACTGTAACCCACCAGACTCTTCTGTCTATAGACTTTCCTGACGAGAATACTAAAGTGGGTTGCCATGCCCTCCTCCAGGGAATCTTCTGACCCAGGGATTGAATCCACGTCTCCTGGATTTCCTGCATTGCAGGCAAATTCTTTACTACTGAGCCACCAGGGAAGCCTTTAACATCAAACACAAACTTTTTTTTGATGACCTCTAAGTTCTACCTGTTTTTGTTCATTCCTACCTTTACAAGCTTAGTTCCTACCATTCTTCTTTTCAATGCAATCCAATCACAATGCTATTCATTCAGTTCCTTTAATATCAATGTGATTTTTTGCTATCTTAGGACTTTTGTATAGTCCATCTCCCTTCCAGGCAACATGGTTCAGTTCTTCCTTCCATAAGACTGTTTTTCTCCTCAATTTTCAGGTCTTAATATCAATATCGAGACTTTGCAGATAGCCACCTAGAGCATCCTTTGTAAATTGTTAACTCTTTCCACTGCCCATTTACTTTCTGTTGTATCACTCCATTTCTTAATTGTCACAATCAATGACTGTGATTTGTTTTTTCATTTGTTTAGTAGTTATCATCTCCCTAATAGAATAGTGGTCTCATGAGGGCAGGGACCTTATCTACACTGCTGCTGCTGCTGCTGCTAAGTCGCTTCAGTTCTGTCCGACTCTGTGTGACCCTATAGATGGCCTCCTACCAGGCTCTCTGTCCCTGGGATTCTTCAGGCAAGAACACTGGAGTGGATTGCCATTTCCCTCTCTAATGCATGAAAGTGAAAAGTGAAAGTGAAGTCGCTCAGTTGTGTCTGACCCTCAGCGACCCCATGGACTGCAGCCTTCCAGGCTCCTCCATCCATGGGATTTTCCAGGCAAGAGTAGTGGAGTGGGGTGCCATTGCCTTCTCCAAACATGCAATAAATACTTGCAAATAAATGAATAGTTTCCATGTTAATGAAATGGAGGGAGGATTTTTACCCAAAGTGCATGTAAGTCATCAAGGAATGAGAGAACACGGCATGCTTGAGACAAATAATTATATTTTGGAGAATGTGAAGATTACGGTAAAATATTGAAATTTATGGCATGAGTCAGCAAATATTTATTGAGCATTTATTACATTCTAAGTGGATGTGAGTCTGAGTGAACTCCGAGAGATGGTGATGGACAGGGAGGCCTGGCGTGCTGCGATTCATGGGGTCGCAAAGAGTCGGACACGACTGAGCGACTGAACTGAACTGAACTGAAGTGTCAGAGTTTCAGTCTTGAGAATCTTCTGATCTGGTTGTAGTGGTGGTAGTTGTGTGTGTGGTCTGTGTGTGTATGTATGTATGCATGTGAAATGGACTGATCAGAAACTGCAGAGAAGATAGTGTGTAAAAAGAATGTTCCAGATAGAGGCAGTAAGAGCAAAAGCAAGAGCAAAGGATTTGAGCACCCAAGAGTAAGCCTGAGGTGTTAGACCAGAGATAGATTTTCTGTCTTTTCTATTACATGAGAAGATCAGGTTTTATATTGGGGTCAATGGCAATCCATAGGTGATTTTGAAGTAGGGAATTAACATTTGCTTGTGTGCTTATTGTTAGGTCACTTTGATCTGAGTTCAAATCTGAAGACAGATTTGATGAGGAAGAGACTAGAGGCAAAGGAAAAATTACAGGGCTTTCATAATAGCTTGATCCCAAGATATTAAATATTCAATACCAAGGAACACCCAACCTGTACAGATATTTCAAAGGTAATAACTATACTGGAGTATTAAACATCAGTCAGCTGACTTATTGAAGATAATCAGAAGTACCACACATTGTACTTCTCTAGTGCTTAATATTTCACATATTAATCCAGTAAAGAACAGTCGTATAGAACTAAAATTCCTCAAATATGTGTGTACCAATGCAAAATCACTCCATTTAGTAGTATATGGAAAGAGAAGTTGCTCATATTATTGAAGACGATGTTTAGGAGTTTGATAGTTACGTGGTTTAGAAATTTAAATGTGGTGTCAATAAAGACTATTATGGGGTTCCCTGGTAGCTCAGCTGGTAAAGAATCTACCTGCAATGCAGGAGACCCAGATTCGATTCCTGGGTTGGGAAGATGCACTGGAGAAGGGATAGGCTACCCACTCCTGTATTCTTGGGCTTCCCTTGTGGCTCAGCTGATAAAGAATCCACCTGCAATGTGGGAGACCTGGTTCGATCTCTGGATTGGGAAGATTCCCATGGAGAAGGGAATGGCTGCCCACTCTAGTATTGTGGCCCAGAGAATTCCATGGACTATACAGTCCATAGGGTTGCAAAGAGTTAGACACGACTGAGGGACTTTCAGTTTCACTTTCAAAGACTATTGTAAGTGCTGCTAATTACCAAATCCTCTATAGTTTCAGACTTGCAATATAAATGGAGGAAGAGGACAGTTTTGACTTAAAGGTTATAATATGTAAAAATTAGCCAACAAATTTAATTAAATTTTAAGAAAATTTAATTAAATTTTAAAAAAATTTAGTAAACATCCTTATGGAAGCAAGGATGATAAATATGCATTCAGACTTTAAAACTTTTAGTCAACAATTATTTAGACTTCACCATAAAGTTGTAAGATAGATACAATTATCTCTTTAAACAGCTTGCCTAGGGCTCGTTAATCCAGCTGATATTTGAGGCTGCTGTGTAGCAGGTGCCATGTTAGGTTCTTTATGTATGACAGCTGTGCTGTGAATGTTAAGCATTGTTGTGAAGTTCATTAGGTCTACTTCCTTAGACTACGGGTCCTAACAAGTACATCTATCTACTGTTAGCTGTCAAATCCTCACCAAGTAGAGTAGAAGCATATTTGTTGTGAAGCCTTCTTTCCCCAGGTCAGAAAATACCTTTTTGTGTTGCCAAACAGATAACAGTGCAAAACTTTAAAACTTTCTCCTTCCCAAGGGTTGTGTTGCATTCTTTTAATGGACCATCTGGTTATCTCCTGACTTTGATCATTTATCTTCTCTGAATTCTGCTATTGATATTAACACATATGTGTTAAAGCTATTCTCCTTTTTAGTCAAATATTTAGTTGATAAGAGGTATAAGTTATGTAAGTGATCCTTAGCCCACTGTTCTCTCTCTCAGCATATCTTACAGTCTCCCAAGGAAGGGAGGACAAAGATTACTTGGTCTTAAGGTTTTATTTATGTTGATAAAATGGCTTCTGAAAAATCTTAGATTGCATGCTAATAATCTTCTCATTTTATGACTCACTTGATAAAACTTTTTTTTTTTTCCTAATGCAGAGTGATGTTAGACACACAGGTCTAGGGAGCATTGACCTTTTTTCTAATGCCATCTGCTTTTACTGAACTGAAATGCTCATTGGCAAAGCAGATCAGTGGCTGGAGTTTTGCTTTTATATTGATTCTCTTGGATATTACATTTTATTTTGCTGCTGTTGTAGTAATTTATTTTTACATGTCTTTTCATGTTTATCTCCTCTAAATTTTAATTGGGGCTTACTTTAGAGAAGGGAATGGCTACCCATTCCAGTGTTCTTGCCTGGAAAATTTCATGGATAGAGGAGCCTGGTGGGCTATACTACATGGGGTTGCAAAGAGTCAGACATGATGAGCAAATAACACTAAAGCATTATAATCATTGAAAAAAAATGTGGAGATTCCCAAAGTGGAGCATGTAAGAAATATAAACACACACTTCATCATGACTTTTCTGAGAAAGGAATAATAGAAATCAGAGGAAACCTGTATATTTGCTGACTGAATGTCTGGATTGGTTAAATATACTGGGACAATTGAGGTGAATGGATATGTGATGTGGCTTGAATATCCTTAATTACCTGAATAGTTAAGATAACTAGAGCTTTGATGACATTAGATGGAACTTTCAGTTCTCATTTTGAAAAGTTTTTTTTTCTTTTTTCTTTTTTTTTTATTGCTTGATTGACTTAATACATGTTTCCTTAAGTCTGATATTTAAGAAAGGATTCTTAAATATTCAAGTGTGTTTAAATGCCTGACATGTATGATGTAACTAAAAATTCACAGGTCAGGGTTTTAAGCAACAATTGAACATCAATTATTTGTTAAACTGCCCACGGTATTAATATAGGGCAAGCCATCAGAGTTTTATGGCTTTATGTTAAATAGTTGACTAAGCAGTTGAGTTTATAGTCCATTTTAGACAGTTGGAAAAGCTATTGAACTTTACTAATTTATGTTAAACAATTGGCTAAATATGGAGGAGGACATGGCAACCCACTCCAGTGTTCTTGTGTGGAGAATCCCATGGATAGAGGTGGGCTACAGTTCATAGGATTGCAACGACTTGGACATGACTGAAGGGACTTGAACACACAAATATTTAACCACATAAGATTATTCATACTTCATATTAGAATAGGTTATTATGAAATAATAGGCCCTTTATATACTTTCAAAGTCATTGCATAGTCTAGGATAGCTATAATGCTATTGCAGCTAATTTTTTCTAAGATGTCTTTGCTCATACTATAAGCATGTGACTCTCTTGGAAAAATAACAATTTCTGACATCCTTTCTGTATTTGACCACAGAAAAATAAGATCTAATCTGAGTAGAAATTTATTTTAAGCTCTTGTGTTGAATGGGATGTATTCAACATATTTGACTATATCAGAATTGGTATAATTTTAAAATTTTATCTTTCTATTGATGTATAGTTGACATACAAAATTATACTATTTCATGTTACAACCTAGTGATTTGACATTTATATATGTTGTAAATTGATCCCACAAGAAATCTAGGTATAAGGTCCTGAGGTGGCTACCTGAGTCGGGGCCACCAGGTGCATCTGTGTTCCCACTGCACGTCTTAGCAAAGGAGCTCCACTAAGTCTTTCCCTGGTGCCCAGTTCTGAAAATAAATTAGGGCAGATGCTGCAGACAGAAAGAATATGCACCGAGGTCATTCTAAATCCCTTAACTGCTTGTTATTAAAAAACAGAATCAAAAGGATTAACCACCATAAGGTAGCCTGGGGTCGCTAAACTCCCGTAATTGTTAATATCATTATATATTTTCTACTAAATTTGTGTGTAACTTAAACTGCCTACAGAAGAGTTCTCTGATTATTGAATAATATAATGCTAAAGTCATTAAAGTAAATTCTATCATGAGAATAAATTAGACATCATGTTATATAACTTATAATTTTGATAACATTAACCATGAACATACCTGTAACAAAAGTATAGTTATACATGATTTATTGCTTTGTGAGATCTAATAGAGAATAACAAACCTAAGTTGCTACAATTGCTTGATAGACAACCCGAGACACTCCTAAGCTGTCTCATGTTCAAACAGAAATGAACATAGTGGGCATGATTTAACTTCAAATTCAAAACAATTATAATTTATTTTGTATCATAGATTGGGTAAGTCTATGATATTGTTGAAAATGGTTACAATTACAAAATCTAAAGCTCTACATGGAGAAGGCAATGACAACCCACTCCAGTACTCTTTCCTGGAAAATCCCATGCACGGAGGAGCCTGGTGGGCTGCAGTCCATGGGGTCGCTTGGAGTCGGACACGACTGAGCAACTTCACTTTCACTTTTCACTTTTATGCATTGGAGAAGGCAATGGCGACCCACTCCACTGTTCTTGCCTGGAGAATCCCAGGGACAGGGGAGCCTTGTGGGCTGCCGTCCATGGGGTCACACAGAGTCGGACACGACTGAAGCAACTTAGTAGTAGTAGTAGTAAAGCTCTACATTGTAATAGTTGCTGACCTCTTTTCCCTTGCTTCCATATAGTTTTATCTCCTTTCAGTTATTTTAATCATAGAGCAATAGGAAGAAACGACTTCTCTATAACTGATAACTCAAATGTAAAAGGGTTCACATTTGCATTGCATTTTCTATTTACATAGTAACTTCTATAAAGAGAAATAACTTTACCAGTTTGACAGTTGAAGCTTCTGGTATGATAAAAAACACTCCAAAGTAATTTACATTAAATTAGGTGATACATGAAGATGATACAGTGCATTGACAGAGAGAATTTTTTCATTTTGATGTTCCTGTTTAAAATTCTACAGTCTTGAATTTAATATGTAAATTAACTTTATCTTTAAAAGTTTTAGGATGATTTATGCTATGTGAATACAAATCAGTGCTAATGTAAGTACCTAGGCACTTTCCGAAATGAAGTTGGAAGGTATCTTATTTTTATACTTTCTATTTTAAAATACTATGAAATTTTACACTGTGAATGCCTGTGTACTTTTGGATAATCCTATTTAGTACTTCAAAAAAAAAAAAAAGTGATTTAGCTGTGAGAATTTATTAAGGGATTAATTATCTCAATTGCTGTGACTATTTAAATGATTCGAATTTTTTTAATGATTTAAAATAGTTCCTTAAAGTATGTATAACTGTGTTTTTTATGCTTTATAGTAAAATTTGAATTTTTGCAAAATTTAATTGCTTAAATATTCTTTCTAGAGAAATTCCTTACATTCTCTTCCTCATAAATGATGTCCTTAATTACACACCCTCTTGATCCAGAGAGAAAGCAAAAGCTAGTAAGAAACCAAAAGAGCTCAAAACCTGTTTTAGTGGGTGGGAAAGAGGTAGTGGTTACATACTATAGAAAATGTTATATCAAAATGAGTCTTAATTGAGCTTCAGTCCAATTCACAAATATCTTACATTTTAGCATTGCTACTGTATAAAGAATTAGCAAGACCTTTCTCATTCCTTCATATGAGCCAATAATATAAGAAAGTATATTTTCATATATATACATATATATATATATATAAAAGATTACTTATACAACTTAAAATGCTTTACAGAATTAACCACAGAATTAGAAAAGGAAAGGAAAATGATGCACCAATGAAAGTCTAGTGTCCTAATGCAAATGCTGTATTCTACTTGGTTTTTAAAAATGTATGGATAATGATATTACTTGGTACTGAGTGAACTTGATGTTTCAGGAAATGATTTCCTGAGCTTTTGTGTGTTCATTGGCAGTTTCACACATATCCTCCTTTTAGGAGCACAGACTTGTGAGGTGCCAAAGAGCCCTGACAATAGGACTTGATCGCCCCAGTAGGCTGTCTTTTTATCCCTGTTCCCTCTTCTCTCTGAAGGGAATTGTGGATGACCAGCAACATTGGAAGAAGCACTTACTCTACAGGACGAGAGTGGTTTCCAGCCCAGTTTACCTTATAACCCATCAGGGTTGAGCAGTGTAAGAAGTGTGGTTTTTGAAGTTAGAAAGATAGTCATTTTAATCACATTTCTCGCATTTCTGTGTGTGATCTTGGAGAAACCTTCTACCTGTTTTCAGCCTCCATTTTTGACTCTGTCTTACGTAAGGATAGCAATACCCATTCATCATATTACAGTAAGGGTGTAAAGACCGTGTTCATAGTTGCTTGGCACAGTACATTTATTCCTCCAGGCAGGATTAAGGCTGATTAGTGCCTACTTGGAGTTAGTCACTTGTAATCACAGGAGATACAGCCCCTGGCCTTCTGGACCTCAGATCACATGAAACAAAAAGAGCAAACTGATAAACAAGGCAGTTTCATGTAGTGGTAAGTTCAAAAGAGAAAATGGTGTAATATCAATTGTGTAATGACACTGGCTCACGGTGGTGTGGCTGCAAAGAACTGTTTGTATATCTTCCCAGTTCTACATTTAGTGGCATCATGTTTGTAAGCTGAAAATGGCTATTGTTAGGGTGTTTACACCCAAGAAATCCTCAAGGGCCAAAAATCAGTCTGAACCCCCTCCACCCCTAGCGGCTTGTTACATATTTACCCACACTCTGCAGGATATAGTTATAACAGGGACATTTAGGGATGGTTAATAGATAAGGTGGTCAAGACTCCATGAGGGGACAGTGTTTGATTGGGAAACTTAATAAGAAGGAGCCAGTTCTTGCAGAGATCTAGTGTCAGAGCATTTCAGTTAAGAACAGTAAGTGCAAAGACTCTAAGACTTAGGATGTTCAAGGAACAGAGATATAAAAAAGATAATTTATGTTAGTGAGCATTTCTGACAAGATACTAGATTGTTTGATGTGGTAAAGAAAGACTAGGGTTGGGAGTTTCTAGATGTTCAAGATGTGACATTAATTCTTAAAACTGAGCCAGTTTTAATAATAAGACAATTTAGGATCCAGAAAATTCCATTAGCTTTACGTAAGATAAGCTAACACCAAGTCATAATTCTCTCCTGGGACTTCAACTAATTTTTTACAACAGCCACATTAGACATGCAAAGAAGAGATGATTTTATTTCTCAACAGTTGCTGCTAATTAATGGGGACTCTGTTTTTGGAACCTTGGTAGGATTAGCCCCAAGGCCTGCAGTCAGCTTCTAGCCTGTTTCAGGGAGAAATTTGGAGAGGAGAAAGAGTCAAAGAAATGTGAGTGTGCCAAAATTGCTTTGAGAGGCTTAGGAGGGGTAGAACAGAGGAGCAATTGGATTTGGGCTCTCAAAGTACAACCCTGAAAACTGGATCAGTGATCAGGAGTCTGGAGAAAGTAGTTGCCAGAGAGGAACTGTACAGTGATGACAGGCCTGAAGGCAAGCTGCTTATGTTTGCCAAGAGATGTTGATCCCAATCTTTGCAGTTCCTTTATCCTGTTTGGTCCTTCATTCATCTTTCAGAAAATTAATCATTTGTGTGCTTGACATTAATGGGTAGTTTTCAGGGCTTTCTTCCATATTAACTTGAAAGTATCCTGGCCATCTGTGTAATAATATTCTAATTGAATACTATATGTCAATAATTACAATAGTTTTAAAGCAATTAAACTTTGATCCCACTGAAGCAATCTTTCCTCAATGGATACAAATAATTCATGTCATCTTTTCCCATTTTTTTCTACTTTTAAGATATATTCCCATTATTGAATGCATGAATGACTTAATTATGTTTTTATTAATTAAATAATTATGTTTATGTTATGTACCCTTAATTATGTTTTAAGGGTACATCTAGAACATGGTTTTAATGTCTAATATTCTATCTCAGGGAGAAAGCAATGGCGGCCCACTCCAGTACTCTTGCCTGCAAAATCCCAAGGGTGGAGGAGCCTGGTAGGCTGCAGTCCACCGGGTCACAAAGAGTTAGACATGACTGAGTGACTTCACTTTCACTTTTTAGTTTCATGCATTGGAGAAGCAAATGGCAACCCACTCTAGTCTTGTTGCCTGGAGAATCCCAGGGACGGGGAAGCCTGGTGTGCTGCCGTCTATGGGGTCGCACAGAGTCGGACACGACTGACATGACTTAGCAGCAGCAGCAGCAGCAGCAACATTCTATCTCATCCACAATCATAGGGAGAGGTACTTAAGTGTCAAGGGACATTTTCTAACACTCTAGTATGGATTTCTATTTCTTGGTATAGTAAATGGGTAATTTTACAACAGCATTGCTAGGAGGGTCTTGATAATGTGACAGCAATGAAAGTAATGGACTCATACCCAAATCATGCTTACGAAATAGGTCTTGTTATTCCAGTAGATAGCATCACATTCAAATAATTCTCTTCTACATTATTTGCATTTTTAAGTGAAGTAAACAAAATAACATTTCAAGCAAATGGGAGAGTAGGAAGGTACAGAAATAAGATCCTTGGCACCTGTTGCATCAGTGTTATTTAAATGTATTTCCTTTTGTTTTTTTCAAAGTAGGATATCAGTTTCAAGTATGAGGAAACTAAAATCTAGCTCTCACCTGCTCAAGAAGAGGTATTTTTTCTTGAAGAGGAGGATGAGGCTCAGGATCAGGATTGGCATGAAGAGCTACAGGAGGGCAGTGAAAGACCATGGAACTGAAGTACACGAGGCCTTGTGAACATGCCCAGGGACTCACTGCACTTGATTATGGGTTAGAGCTCTTCTCCATAAAGAATATGTGCCTGGTGCATATTTCTGTTGAGAGTTTAAAAAAAGACATTTGCTCATACCTGAAATGCAAGTCTTTAAAGGAGAATTGAGTTTCAATGATTCCAGTTGTTTTCACTCGAGAATGTAGAACATCTTGTTCATTCGGGACATAGCCAGGAGCTGCTATTCTGTCCAAATCATTAAGGTAGCTAATAAAAAAAAAAAGAAATAGCATACATAGTTTTAACTTTGTGTTAGAAGATACCAGGATTCAGTACAAATGAATTTTTTGTTTAGAGTCCATTAAACTGATTAACCTCCAGACTGATGCTTTTCAAACTCTGCTTCTCAAAATGATAAGAGCTTAGCGGCTGGGATGTCGCAGGGCACTGGGAGTGACACCCAGCTGACCTGCGGGTCCTTTTGTAAAGGCAGCTGGGTGCAAGCTGCCGTCGCTTTATTTTGCAAGGCTGATGTGATGGATTCACTGGTGTCTGAGCAGGCATTTGAGAGGAAAGCTCTCCTTACAGGACTTAGATCATCCCTCCGCCAAAAATGCTTTCTCGTAATGATGGTCACTAGACTAGTCTCAAGATGCTGTAGTTTGTATTTAGGCAGTTGGAATTTTAAGAGAGTGAGTTGTTTTAGTGTTGTGGTCTGTTGGTTTTGTGTTGTTTCTCCTGGCTCATCTAGTTTAGGAACTGGAATGGTTTTTATTAAGTGCCATGATTTTGTCCAGTTAGGTCAGTAATTGAAGAACCTTTTCCCTTTCTTTCTGGTTCATGCTGGAACTACTTAGTGACATTGCTGACCCACTCCTGAGTCAGTGCTCCTGAGGACAGAAAGCTGAATTTATATACTGTATACTTCCCTACCTCCTCTTCTCTTCCAAGAGTGCCTCAGCATGTCCTCTGCTCTTCTCCAGAGGCCACATTTAAAAATCCTACTATCATCAGCCAAAATACTGCCCTCTTTCTGCCCACAGGATCTAGGGGTGGTGAGAGCCTGGAACGAGCATGATTAAGCTGTGTGCTCTAGAAGAGTCTATTAGATTAGAGGAAATAAACTGCTTTTAGCTTCATCCTTCAAGCCAGATCATGCCGCCGGAGTAAAACAAAGTGCTTTATTGCTTTAAAAACAGTTGAAATTCACCTGTTCTATACTTTTGATACTAAGGTTTTAGGAGCTTAGCAATATGGCTATTTCTATAAAAATATTAAATAAGGATACTGATAGCCTAGTAAAGTTTTTATGATCAAATTGGCTTTTATATTGAACCAAGTTTATACTTATAACCTAAATAAAAAGATCATAATGGACATGCATTCATCTAGACAGAATTTGAGAGGTAGAATATAACTGAGTATTAGTTATTGTTCAACAGTTCAATTTTTCAGAGACTAAGTTGAAGAGACTGAGACTAAATTGTTATACCTTAAAGCCTAACACAATGCCTTAAAAGTTAATACTGTTTGTTTTTGAAAATAAATTCAGTAACAATGTAGATAATTATTCTTGAAGGATATTTCTGATTTTAAGCTGAAATAAACTAAGAATTGTCAAGTGTCCCAAAGGGATTTTGGTCAAGGACAAATAGACAGTCAGACTTCAGAAACACATATATGTATAATGTGAAAATTGATCACCATGTTTTTTCTAATAGTTTAATTTTATTATAAAAAGACAAATCAAGGTATAAATACATCAGACGAAAATGTTAGAAGATATTTTGTTTTATCTATTTTCTCTGTTTCTGAAGCAAGGTCTTTGGTGAATTTCTTGTTAACTCAGGCTACACATGTGGGAGTATACTGTTGGTCAGTTGGTTCATGCAGGAGCAAAAACAAAAGCAATCCAAACAGAGACATACCTGCTGTGATAGAGATTAAATCCATTTTAGTTATGGGTAAATGAATGCTTTGGTAAAGACACGCTGTAATGTACTTTTATTTGCATACATAAATGATGTCAAACAAAGCAGAAGCATTGGCAGAGTGACAAATTTGCATCTAAAATACTCATTTTAATAAACATGTAGAATTTGGGTGCTCAAGCCTGTGGTCTAAAACGTAAAACAAGCCAGAGGCCTGAAACATCTATAGTTCAAATCACTTAAAAAATATTCTTTTTCTAATCATGTAAAAATAGCATCTTTTTCAGCGAAGTCCATGTTGAATCTTAAAGCATGTGGAGTTTGTTGCACACTAGACAGCCCCAATCAGCAAACTGCAAAATATTAATAAAAATCTTTCCTGCTCTTACGATGCTTTTATGTAAGTTTGCTAGTACTGATTGTGGAGGGTGAGGTGTTATGTCACCAGCATTCCCTGATTAGGACTCACCTCTTTATTGACCTCAATTTAAAGAGCCTTTAGGTTTGATAGAAAATCAAATATCTCATTTCCAGAAAAATTGGATGAATAGATTAATAGACAGGTATATGAATGGATAGATGGAATGAAGGAAGGAAAGGAAGAGAGAAGGGGAAGAAAGAGAAAGAGAGAGGAAGGAAAGAAATACCATTGCACTACAAAATGTATATGAAGTAAATTGGATGTGGTCTCAATCTGACATTAATTTTAGTTTAAAATGTTAATGTAAGTAAGTATTTTACAAAAAAGCCTGCTGTTAATTTTTGGAAGAAAGCGATGGAGTTTCAGCTAATTTAGTAAGCTTTCACTTAATTTTCACTTTAAGAATCCATAAAGGCAAAAAAGTTAACATTTACATTGTTTTTAAAAAATGTTGTAAGAAAACTTTCTTAGGCACAGAGGGAGGAAGTCAATTTTCCTCTTATTTTCTACTGCTCTATGCAAATTGATCTGGGTAGTGAAAAATCACTGCATTACTGGAAACATACACAAAATTGGTGCAGAGATTTATAGATTTGTTTAACTTGAAAACAGACAAATATTTTTGATATGAATCTGAAATATGATAGCCTCACTGTAAAATATATTTTGTCAAAACAAAAAAAAAAGCTAATATTAAGGAAAGTCTAAGAAAAACAGTAAAATGTCATTTTTTTGCCCATTTGGGGTATGTAATACGTAATTATTTTTGATATCAAAGAGCAAAGAATTTGGTAAACATAATGTAATATAATTGCAAACATATTTCTGACATTATTTTAAGGGAAAATGTCTAGCCAATAATATGTATCTAAAATGAAATATATTAAAATTACAAGTATTGACCTATCTTTCTCTTCCTCCTTCTCCAGAACTTTGCTAAGCAACATTTTACAGGAATATTCCACAATTCAGTTTCTGATTAATTGTGACTGCCTTTTTCAATGATTCATATCAAAAGCAATGTTTTCTATACCATAGAGTAATATTAAACCATTACTTATGTAATTAAAGGGCGATACCCATTCTCTATATCATCAGAGAGATAAGAACAAGACTTTCCTCCAAGGGCAATATGTCCATTGGATTTTGGAATTTTAAATGAACATGAATGAGCAATCACAGAGGACTTTTGTTTCTGTTATGTTTTCCTAGAATTTATATGGTTTGTTTTCTCTCCATAATCCTTCTTATTATGTTTAAAATCTGAAGTATCATGCAAGTTATTTTTTTTTATTCTTTCCTGAAATAATCTTTCATTTGTTTAATCTTTACTGTTTTATTTTTTAACTACATCTAGTATGTTCTGTTGGGAGTCCATCAGAAGAACTGCATATATACCCATTCACACATTCATTTGCAGGGACAGAAATATAGATAAGTACTTACATTATATTTGTATGCATGTGCACACATGCTTACATGCATGTAACTGTGGGACAGGTCAGGAATCATTTATTAAAATGGATATTTTAAATCATTTTAATAATGAAGTTATACAAACTGTTACAATCTCCTATTGCTTACGGCTAAAAATTTCTAACTGGTTGGTATTACTGTGAAAATTAGGTAATCTTGCTTGAGATTCCAAAAGAATCCCACTATATACAAACATTCCTCAAATCAATACATTACTTTTTTCTGAAATTCTATATCATGCCTATCAAACCAGGGGAGCCAAAGCACATGTCATTAATAAGGTTATTTTAGAAGATGATTTTAGTAACTTGGTTAGAAATGAAGTGAATAGTCCACACCTCAACATGCATGTCACCAGTTTGTGTTCATCTAGAGCTTGGTGGCAAGAATACTCAGAAGAACTATACAAAAAAGATCTTCACAACCCAGATAATCACAATGGTGTGATCACTCACCTAGAGCCAGACATTCTGGAATGTGAAGTCAAGTGGGCCTTAGGAAGCATCACTATGAACAAAGTTAGTGGAGGTGATGGAATTCTAGTTGAGCTATTTCAAATCCTGAAAGATGATGCTGTGAAAGGGCTGCACTCAATATGCCAGCAAACTTGGAAAACTCAGCAGTGGCCACAGGACTGGAAAAAGTGTTTTCATCCCAATCCCAAAGAAAGGCAATGCCAAAGAATGCTCAAACTACCACACAATTGCACTCATCTCACATGCTAGTAAAGTAATGCTCCAAATTCTCCAAGCCAGACTTCAACAATGCGTGAACTGTGAACTTCCAGATGTTCAAGATGGTTTTAGAAAAGGCAGAGGAACCAGAGATAAAATTGCCAACATTTATTGGATCATCAAAAAAGCAAGAGAGTTCAAAAAAAAAAAAAAAAA
>SJYT01068477.1:30576-69780 GCA_006410635.1 Cephalophus harveyi | reverse complement strand
TTTTTGTTGTTGGGGGGGGGGGGGGGGGGGGGGGGGGGGGGGGAGGGAACAATGAAATATATAATTATGTGATATTTCTCACACAAGTTTGCTTTAGATAGAAATGTAGATGATAGAAGAATGGATTGATAGATAGAATTCATCTAAGTGTTCCTTAGTTGGGGAACAGTTATGCATTTTGTATGAATTCTTCAAACTAAGACCTTGGTTAATTATACAGTTGGCCTTTATATACTGTATATCTGGGAAAAAGAGAACAGGAATTGAATACATCAAATTAACAGCTCTCACTTGAGTTACTCCTCTTGATTTCTGGACCCATATGTTCATCTTTTTAATAGATATCTCCACTTGGTTTTCTCCAAACTACACAAATTTGAATGTCTCAAATGACTACTTTTTTTGTTTTGTCCCCAACCTAAACTTTGTCCTGTATTTCACATACTGATGAATAAAATAATCACTATTCCTTATTCTGCCCTTAATAATTCCTCTGACTTAACAGCCACAGGCAGTCAAGTCACCAGGCTTTATTATTTTGTCTCATAAGATCCCTCAAATCTCACTTTCAAACTTGCAATTTCTGCCTTAATTTACAGTCTCATCAAATGTTTGCAGAGTAGTGACAATTTCCTAATTGACCTACCTATCTCAAGCACCTGCATAAAGTCTTTATCTTATAGCATAGCTTGGATAGTCTTAGACAAAAAAATCCAAGTATTATTATTCTCATTTACATTTCTAAAAATCTATCAAAAGCTTCATTGACTTAAAAAAATGCCTTATTATATGCATACATATTTTCCCCAGTTCTTTGCAAATGCCAAATATATATCTATGCTTTAGTCACCATAACCAACCTACAGAAATGTTTTATGTTCCCAACTCTGTCGTTCTTCCATGCATTATGCATGCATGATTTTCTGTGCTAGGAATCAGTGAAGGACATAAGCAGACATACCGACTGTTTTTATAGAACTTAGAATGTGGATACTAATTTTAAAATGACAGAGATAAATATTAAAGCCTTTGTTCTCCTGTAAACTAATGTGTGATCTTAAAAATTGAATTACCTCAGTAAATTCTCATTTTCTTCTCTATTTAATGAAAACACTATTTCATAGCATTTCCTTGTAAATTGAAAACCATAACAGAGTAGTGGAATAAAAGAGAAACATGAGACCCATTCTATCAGAGATAAGGCTAGAACCAAGCTTTGTAACAAAGATAGATCTTTGGACAATGAATAGAGAATGATTACAAAGAAAGGAATTAAAGAAGATTTAAATACTAGAGTGAATATAATGGAAAAGAATATAATGAAGGGGCCTCATTAAAAAGATGAAGTTTGAGGATGAATGGACAGCAAGATAAACTTGGAGAATGATTGCTAGGTGCCCCAAAGTTATTGATAAATAACAATTGTTGACTTAAAAAAAAACATACGATGTGAGAGTTTGAGTTAAGTTTTATTTGGGGGCAAAATGAAGACTATAGCCCAGAAGATAACATTTCTAACAGCATTGAGAAACTGCTCCAAAGAGGTAGGGGGAGAGTCATTACATATGTAATTTTGGAGAAGGGGGAGTACATGCACTCGAGCACACATTTTTTGTAAAAAGTTTCTTCTAGTGTCACGAAGGTTACACCTAGTCATAAGGAGTAGATGTTAGTGGTTTGAGTGCTTTTCTAGATATAAGGAAATACAAGAATTGAGCTTATAAAATTGGCTCCCAAAACCATCTATCTGAAGACCTGTTCTGTCAGTTTTTCCTAAAGGACAGAGTGTCTCATTTCTGTTTTCTACCCTGAACTTCTTTAAGGGGATGTTGAAGATCAACAGCTATAGCAGCACATGATTTAATCCTTGCAGAGGTAGATGGCAAGTAACCATGGCAACTGCTAATTTGTAGTTGACACAAATATGGATCCAGAAACTGGGCAAAAGAAAGGATGTTAGAGTCATTCTAGAAGTGATAGCTACGTCCTGATATGAGGTCCCTGATATAGCACAGACTGAAAAACACAAAGGCTCAAGGACAAATTTTGGTGAGTGAAACTACTTATAAATGGAGAAAAAAGAATCAAGCTTGAATGAAGTCAGGAGTAGAGGGATATAAAAAATTAGAAAGTACAGCAGTGTAACAGGAGTTAATAAAAATTCAGTTATTGAGGTCTCAGCTTTGTGAATTGCAGATTATCAGGGATCTGTGAGAGATCATTTTTGGTAAAGAGAATGACTATACAAGTTAGATCTCAATTAACTGAAGAGAATGGAAACAGTATAGCAATAGAGGACTATAGACTAGTTTGACCATAGACTAGTTTGAGAAGTATTTTAGTATAAACACATTTTAAAAGATAATTATATAAGGTGAATCAAACGAGCTTTATGGAATCAAAGAAAAATCTATAGGTGACTGGGAAGAAATATCATTATCTGCCAAGAGGAAGGAGCTGGCAGAGAAGAAGTTTGAAAGTGACAAACAGGATAATTCATAAAGCAAAATTCTTAAAATAGAGAAGGGGATACAATTTATAGCACAAAGGCTGAAGTTAGCCTTAAATGAGAATGGAATACCACAAATTCCTTAAAACTAGTTAAAGTGGAAGAGAATAAAGGAAAACTTAGTGAAGAGATGCTTTGGAGAAAGCTTTGGAGATGATGTTTGATGACTGTCTTAAGAGCAGTGGTCATATAGGGTGAGGTGGAAGGAGAGGAGATTGTAGTTGAAAGTGATGTTGGAAATGTACAAATAGCTGCCTTTTGGAATATTATAGTAATAAACTACAAATAAGTAAAATAATGATTAGCCTGGCTAAGGTTAAAAACTCCCATTCGAATGCAGAGTTCCAAAGAATTGCAAGGAGAGATAAGACAGCCTTCCTCAGTGGTCCGTGCAAAGAAATACAGGAAAACAATAGAATGAGAAACACTAGAGATTTCTTCAAGAAAATTAGAGACACCAAGGGAACATTTCATGTGAATATGGGGACAATAAATGACAGAAATGATATGGACCAACAGAAGCAGAAGATATTAAGAAGAGGTGGCAAGAACACAGTGTGGTGTGATCACTCACCTAGAGCCAGACATCCGAGGTCAAGTGGGCCTTAGGAAGCATCACTATGAACGAAGCTAGTGGAGGTGATGGAATTCCAGTTGAGCTCTTTCAAGTCGTAAAAGATGATGCTGTTACAGTGCTGCACTCAATATGCCAGCTAATTTGGAAAACTCAGCAGTGCCCACAGGACTGGAAAAGGTCAGTTTTCATTCCAGTCCCAAAGAAAGGTAATGCCAAAGAATGCTCAAGCTACCGAACAATTGCACTCATCTCACAGGCTAGCAAAGAAGGCTCAAAATTCTCTAAGCCAGGCTTCAACAGTTTGTGAAGCATGAAATTCCAGATGTTTAAGCTGGATTTAGAAAAGGCAGAGGAACCAGAGATCAAATTGCCAACATATGTTGGATCATTGAAAAAGCAAATGAGTTCTAGAAAATCATCTACTTCTGCTCTATTGACTATGCCAAAGCCTTTGACTGTGCGTATCACAACTGTCACAACTTCAAGAGACGGAAATACCAGAGCACCTGACCTGCCTCCTGAGACTTTGTATGCAGGTTAAGAAGCAACAGTCATAACTAGACCTGGAACAATAGACTGGTTCCAAATCAGGAAAGGAGTACATCGAGGCTGTATATTGTCACCCTGCTTATTTAACTTATATGCATAGTACACCATGCAAACTGCCAGGCAGGATGAAGCACAAACTGGAATCAAGATTTCTGGAAGAAATATCAATAACATCAGATATGCAGATGACAATACCCTTATGGCAGAAAGTGAAGAACTAAAGAGCCTCTTGATGAAAGTGAAAGAGGAGAGTGAAAAAGTTGGCTTAAATTTCAACATGCAAAAAAATAAGATCAAGGTGTCTGTTCCCATCACTTCATGGCAAATAGATAGGGAAACAGTGGAAACAGTGACAGACTTTATTTTGGGAGGCTCCAAAGTCACTGCAGATGGTGAGTGCAGCCAAGAAGTTAGAAGACACTTGCTCCTTGGAAGAAAAGTTATGACCAACCTAGACAGCATATTAAAAAGCAGAGACATTACTTTGCCAACAACCGTCCATCTAGTCAGAGCTATGGTTTTTCCAGTAATCATGTATGGCTGTAAAATTTGGACTACAAAGAAAGCTGAGCACTGAGGAATTGATGCTTTTGAACTGTGGTTTTGGAGAAGACTCTTGAGAGTCCCTTGGACTGCAAGGAGAGCCAACCAGTCCATCCTAAAGGAAATCAGTCCTGAATATTCATTGGAAGGACTGATGCTGAAGCTGAAACTCCAATACTTTGGCCACCTGATGTGAAGAGCTGACTCATTTGAAAAACTCTGATGCTGGCAAAGATTGAAGGCAGGAGGAGAAGGGGACAACAGAGGATGAGGTGGTTGGATTGCATCACCGACTCAATAGACATGAGTTTGAGTAAAGTCCGGGAGTTGTTGATGGACAGGGAGGCCTGGCATGCTGCAGTCCATGGGGTCGCAAAGAGTCAGACACGACTAAGTGACTGAACTGAACTGAAAGTTAAAAACAGGAAACTGTCAACCAGAAAACTGAGAATGATACATCATTTTATTCTACAGCACCTGGGAACGAAGGAAATTAGGTGTTTACATGGGATCAGGATCAGCACTAAAGGCTGAAAAGATGTTAAATAATGTTACTTTGGAAGAAATCAGTTGGGAGTAGTGTTATTAGAACAATAATAAGTGGGAACTTTGAGCAGTTATCTAGGTTTGAGGTTGTGAATGTCAATTAAGATAGAGGATTAGGGTAAAGAATATTTTAGACTTTTACGAGGGACACAAGT
Source organism: Cephalophus harveyi (assembly GCA_006410635.1). Taxonomy (NCBI): domain Eukaryota; kingdom Metazoa; phylum Chordata; class Mammalia; order Artiodactyla; family Bovidae; genus Cephalophus; species Cephalophus harveyi. Next base: position 64,901 of record SJYT01068477.1, on the reverse strand, counting down.
AAAATGGTCAAATTTGAAAGGAAGCAATATGAAATCAAAGATAGAATTCAGTAAGTGTGAACAAGTATGAGATGGTAAAGAATCATATGCTGGTCAGGAAGTGAAATTTCTAGATATCTTAAAAGAAAAACAATTTTAAGTAGCAAATTATATTTGAATATAAAATATTGAGGCAGGAATTAAACCTTTGAGTTCTAGTTTATTGACCATCTGGCAATGTCCATGTGTAGAGTCTTCTCTTTTGTTATTGGAAGAGTGTGTTTGCTATCACCAGTGTGTTCTTTTGGCAAAACTCTGCTAGCCTTTGCCTGCTTCATTTTGAATTCCAAGGCCAAATTAGCCTGTTACTCCAGGTATCTCTTGACTTCCTACTTTTGCATTCCAGTCCCCTATAATGATAAGAACATCTCTTTGGGTTGTTAGTTCTAGAAAGTCTTGTGGGGCTTCATAAAACTGTACATCTTCAGCTTCTTCAGCATTACTGGTTGGGACAAAGACTTGGATTACTGTGATACTGAATGGTTTGCCTTGGAAACTAACAGAGATCATTCTGTTGTCTCTGAGATTGCGTCCAAGTACTGAACTTAGGACTTTTTGTTAAATATGATGGCTACTCCATTTCTTCTAAGGGATTCTTGCCCACAGTAGTAGATATAATGGTCATCTGTGTTAAATTCACCCATCCCAGTCCATTTTAGTTCACTGATTCCTAAAATGTTGATGTTCACTCAGGCCGTCTCCTGTTTGACCTGTTTGACTCCCAATTTACCTTGATTCATGGACCTAGCAGTCCAGGTTCCTATGCAACATGGCTCTTTACACCATCAGACTTTATTTCCATCACCAGTCACATCCACAATTGGGTGTTGTTTTTGCTTTGGCTCCGTTTCTTCATTCTCTCTGGAGTTATTTCTCCACTGTTCTCTAGTAGCATATTAGGCACCTACTAACCTGGGGAGTTCACCTTTCAGTGTCATATAATTTTGCCTTTTTATACTGTTCATGGGGTTTTTAAGGCAAGAATCCTAAAGTGGTTTGCCATTTCCTTCTTTAGTGGAATACGTTTTGTCAGAACTCTCCACCATGACCCATCTGTCTTGGGTGGTACTACATGGAATGGATCATAGATTATATTCTTCGTAGCCAAAGATGGAGAAGCTCTATACAGTCAGCAAACACAAGACCAGGAGCTGACTGTGGCTCAGATCATGAACTCCTTATTGCCAAATTCAGACTTAACTTGAAGAAAGTAGGGAAAACCACTAGACCATTCAGGTGTGACCGAAATCAAATCCCTTATGATTATACTGAGGAAATGACAAATATATTTAAGAGATTAGATCTGATAGGCACAGTGCATAAAGAACTACTGACAAAGGTTTGTGACATTGTACAGGAGGCAGTGATCAGGACCATTCCCAAGAAAGAGAAATGCAAAAAGGCAAAATGGTTGTCTAAGGAGCCCTTTCAAATAGCTGTGAAAAGAAGAGAAGCTAAAGCCAAAGGAGAAAAGGAAAGATATACCCATTTGAATGCAGAGTTCCAAAGAATAGCAAGGAAAGATAAGAAAGCCTTCCTCAGTGATCAGTGCAAAGAAATAGAGGAAAACAATAGAATGGGAAAGACTAGAGATCTCAAGAAAATCTCTATACCAAGGGAACATTTTATGCAAAGATGGTCACAATAAAGGACAGAAATGGTGTGGACCTAACACAAGCAGAAGATATTGAGGAGCGGTGGCAAGAACACACAGAAGAACTATACAAAAAAAAATCTTCATGACCCACATAACCGTGACGGTGTGATCACTCACCTAGAGCCTGACACCCCGGAATACGAAATCAAGTGAGCCTTAAGAAGCATCACTATGAGGAAAGCTAGTTGAGGTGATGGATTCCAGTTGAGATATTTCAAATCCTAAAAGATGATGCTGTGAAAGTGCTGCACTCAATATGTCAGCAAATTGGGAAAACTCCACAGTGGCCACAGGACTGCAAAAGGTCAGTTTTCATTCCAATCCCAAAGAAAGGCAATGTCAAAGAATGTTCAAATTACTGCACAATTGCATTCATCTCACACACTTAGCAAAGCAAGGCTCAAAATTCCCCATGCCAGGCTTCTACAGTATGTGAACTGTGAAATATTCCAGATGTTCAAGCTGGACTTAGAAAAGGTAGAGGAACCAGAGATCAAATTGCCAACATCATCAAAAAAGCAAGAGAGTTCCAGAAAAACATCTACTTTTGCTCTATTTTCTATGCCAAAGTCTTTGAGTGGATCACATCAAACTGTGGACAATTCTTAAAGAAATGGGAATACCAGAGCACCTGACCTGCCTCCTGAGAAATCTGTATGCAAGTCAAGAAGCAACAATTAGAACTGGAAATGGAACAACAGACTGGTTCCAATTCGGGAAAAGAATGTGTCAAGGCTGTATATTGTCACCCTGTTTAATTAACTTATGTGCAGAGTATGTCATGCAAAATGCCAGGCTGGATTAAGCACAAGCTGGAATCAAGAATTCCGGGAAAAATATCAATAACATCAGATATGCAAGATGCCACCTTTATGGCAGAAAGCAAAGAAGAACTAAAGAACCTCTTGATGAAAGTGAAAGAAGAGAGTGAAAAATCTGGCTTAGAACTCAACATTCAAAAAAATAAGATCATGGCATCTGGTCCCATCACTTCATGGCAAAGAGGGGGAAACAATGGACACAGTGATAGACTTTCTTTTCTTGAGCTCCAAAATCACTGCAGATGGTGTGTGCAGCCATGAAATTAAAAGACGCTTGCTCCTTGGAAGAAAAGCTATGACCAACCTAGATAGCATACTAAAAAGCAGAGACATTACTTTGCAAACAAAGGTCTGTCTAGTCAAGGCTGTGGTTTTTCCAGTAGTCATGTATGGATGTGAGAGTTCGACTATAAAAAAATCTGAGTGCCGAAGAATTGATTTTTTGAACTGTGGTGTTGGAGAAGACTCTTGAGAGTCCCTTGGATTGCCAGGAGATCCAACCAGTCCATCCTAAAGGAAATCAGTCCTGAATATCCATTGGAAGGACTGATGCTGAAGCTGAAACTCCAATACTTTGGCCACCTGATGTGAAGAAATAACTTATTGGAAAAGACCCTGATGCTGGGAAAGATTGAAAGCAGGAGGAGAAGGGGACAATAGAGGATGGATGGCTACTCTGACTCGATGGACATGAGTTTGAGTGAGCTCCACAATTCAGTAATGGTCAGGGAAGCCTGGTGCTGTATTCCATGGGGTCGCAAACAGTCAGACATGACTAAGTGACTGAACTGACTCTAGTTTATTAGGATCAGAGTCTAATACACAAAATCAATATTTTTATATATTGATGAGTTTTACCTTCAGTTTCAGCTTGAATCCCACTTCCTCAGAGGCAAACTCTACATTGATATATTTGTAGGAAAGTTGAATAAGGAGATGGATTCTGAATTTGAGTGTAAATCTTAACTGGAAGTATATTTTATGTAAAATTTATCACAGACTTTATACTATCAAATGTTTCACTACCCTCTTTCCTTTTTAATTAATGGAAGGATAAATAAATTGTGTTAATTCATGTTGCTTATCTGAATATTTTTAAAAGTACAGTATTGCTCTTAAATCAATAATTAAGGTTTGAATATAGCAAATGAATATAAAAATGCTCTGTTATATAACACAAAATATTCTGTTACATTACAGTTAATGAGAGTTATTCTCAGCAAGACAGGGTATTTAATCTCATTAACAAATACCATAAGTTGGCTAAATATGGAATGCCTTAATGAATGGTTTATATCTTTCATGTGAAGGACTTATGAGTCTGTTAATGTGTCCTGATTATTAGATATATATTAATCTAAAACAAACAAATAAATGCAAAATGTTTGTCTAAATGCTTTCTGCCCATTAGAGAAAAGGGACACTGTAGAGAGCTATTTGATGCTGCCAAATGCCATTAGTTATAAAAAAAAACTGTAAATATTTGACTTTTCCTCTGAAGGTTTCAGATTGCTATGGTGCAAATAGTTGCTTTGGAGACAATTTGAAACTCTCCAAGTAGACTGTTTCTTTCCACTTTACTGAAAAACAATTTTAAACATTTGTATAATATTTGTACAAATAGTAAAAATATTTGTACACCCAAAATATTGATAGCTTTATAAAAATAAAATATTGTAAAAAATTTTTAAACAAAATATATTAATATAACAAAGAATGATTTTAATTAAAAACAAATTGGAAGCATTACTCAGGAATCGCTTCTACATGTTGTTCACAAGATTCATATCTGAAATAAGTTGTTTTTTTTTTTTCTAATTATGCTTTGCAAGTTTTAATTGTAACATAATTATTCCAGGGGGCCTGTGTAAGTGATTACATCCACAGACAAGCATTGACTCTACTGGTGTAATAGAAACATAAAATAGAGCTTCTACACTTGATGAATTTATACTCTAGCCAGTGACTGAGGAACACCTCCAGTTTTCTGCATCCTTTCCCACTTGTGTATAGAAATGCTTTTAAAAATAAAAAGACCTTTTTAAACAGAATACAAGTAAGAACTTTGATATAGCATGAGTCTTATGTCCTCTTTCCTCTTGATATACATAAAAGGATATACATATGTATATGTACATTGCATTACTTGATAATTACATAAAATTAATGTATATATACATATACATTAAAAATGATACTGTGATGTTTACAAGATAGCACATAGAAAAATCAAGAATAAATGGTTTTAGAATTAAAGGAGTAGAGCGCCAGTATTGAGTAGTCCCTGACAGTGCTGGAAATCACTGGCTAAAAGCTCATTACAATATCTTAACTGAACATTGTAGAATGAATGAGGCAAGGTTTCAGATATGATGAAAAAACAAAGCTATTTTTTCCTCTATACTTTGGAGCTCTGAATCTATCCAGTTCATGTGGTGAAAATTTGTAAAAGTAAAAAAAGAAGTAATGTGTTAAATAAATAAATTTGAACTAAAATTTGAAATAATAAATATAAAGAAAGGAGATATAGGAAAAACAGAAACATGAACTACAATGATCTCACAAGGAAAAGACAGGTATTTCTTTTGAATGGAATTGAAGTGTAATCAAACATCTATAAATTAAGATTTTTTTAATTTAAATAAAATTAAAAAATAAAGTAACATAGGAAATCTACAAAAAGGAACAGCTTATACATTAGCATTTTTTTTTTCTTACTAAAATGCACTCTTTCTGGGGCACCTTTACAGGCTAATTAAAAAAACAGTACGTTCCATGGCATTATGGTCTTGAGAGCAGTTTTATCAAATAAGCCAGGAATGTATGTCATCTCCAGTGTTTACTAGAAGGCTGCTTTTTGCTATAGAAACAGATTTGGCATCTCTCGTATAATTTTACTGAATGTCTGAAAGGTAGAATAAAAGGGAGTCTGTCTTCAAGGTGATCCTTTAGTTGTAAAGTGCACTTTGATATAGATAGCTCTTCAAATTAAGTGAAATCTTATGTCCAGTGATACCAAATAGTACATCTACTCCACAGCACATGTTAACTTGGAAAGCTGTGTTGTGTTTAACCACCTTGAAATTCACTGAAGAACAAGAGGATCAACATAAATAATGAATTCTGTTGAAAATTTTTTTTCAGATTTCTACAAATTTAAGATTTCTGTCTTTATAAAAATAGAGCCAGAAACAAGTTCTGATTTCTACCAAGGCTCTCCTGGTTGGTCCCACAGGACATACGCTCATTGCTTAAAAACAGTTGTTCAGATAAGACTGATGAATGAGAATCATTGATTCAGTGATGGGAGAAATTAGATTTCATTAGGGAGGGGATTTGAGGGTGGGAAGGTTTACTTTGCTTCTACTGAATGCTTTTATATATTAATGAGGCCAAATTGAATATAAAGATAATAGGTTAGATAATTTGCTTTCAGTTCAAAACATGAGAATTGAAGCAGAGTTATTACAAGATTTTATTGTTTTGAACTTTGACAACTTCATCATTAGATATAGAACTCATATGACTTTCTCGGTGGCTCAGGTGGTAAAGAATCTGCCTGCAGGGCAGGAGACCTGGGTTCAATCCCTGCTTCAGCAAGATTCCACTCCAGTCTTATTGCCTAGAAAATCCGATGGACAGGGGAACTTGGTGGGCTATAGTCCATGGGGTCACAAGAGTCGGACACGACTTAGTGACTAACCTACCACATAGAACTTATATAAACAGAAAGGAAAACTTAGTCAAGGGTTTGAAATATCACTGAATAGGGAAAGCTACAGAGAATTTGATTCATCTGTGTAATTAAGATGTGATAGAGAAGTTCAGTGACCTATTGTTGGAATCAAATGAATCCAAATGTATGGGTAACACTGGAGATGAATTTATGCAATTGTGATTGTCTTAGGATATTAAAAAATGTAATAATACCACTGAAGTTCTTTGTATATCTTCTATAACGTTACCGTTTCCTCTTTATGTAGCCCATCACTTTAATCTAAAAATAATTCATGTATTGAAAATATCTATTCTTTTGAAATTTCATTCAAACATACGGGTTCTCTGTGTATTGTGTTACTAATCCTGTGCCATGGTTCTTAGTACAACAGGGACACAGAACATACTTGCTGGAATGTTTGGTGTTCCCTCTCATCTTTTATTTGTTTTCTCTATGTCCACTTATTACTTTCACTCTTGACACAGTCTCAGATACTCTGGAGCGTTGGGGGAGTTGCATTTGGTGGTTTCATAACATCTTTCTAACTTACCAACCTCTCTTGGTAGTTACTTGTAAGTGCTGTGGCTGTGAGGCCTCAGGAATTGGGCATAAAGAGAGAAAACATTTCCTTTCCTTGGAAGAGCAAGTGGTGGGAATCTTACAGTTGGTTTCTGAGATACTCTTGCCACTGGGAGCAAATCAGAGATGGTAAAAGAACACATAGACACAAATGAGAATATTTTGTTGTGTGAAAGAGTCACAATTCTGAAATAAAATGGAGTGCTTTTGTGTATAATGAAGAGCAGGAGAAACATTTAACTATGATTAAATTGAAGTTCTTGTTTTATATTCTTTCATAGGTCTTTATTTTATTTCAAAATCATATTTATCTTCTAGGGACTGTGACATGTTTGGAAAAATGCATGATATATAAATTATATTCATTCTTTCAGTTCATTGAACATTTATTAAATTCATAGCTGTGGTTAAATAATGTACTGAATTTTGAGGGAATAAAAAGTAGACATAATTCCTGACCTAAATAAATATTTAAATATCCTAAAAGGATTTAAATGGAGTATTTTTCAATTATACAGACAGTATTCAGAAGCCTGAATCTGTCTCTTATACACATCTAGATGTGTATAAGAGACAGTTCCAGTTGAGATATTTCAAAACCTAAAAGATGATGCTGTGAAAGCACTGCACCCAATATGCTATCAAATTTGGAGAACTCAGCAGCAGCCACAGGACTAGAAAAGATCTGTTGTCATTTAAATCTGAAAGAAAGGCAATGCCAAAGAATGTTCAAACTACTGCACAATTATACTAATTTCACACGCTAGCAAAGTTATGCTCAAAATCCTCCAAGCCAGGCTTCAGCAGTACATGAACCATGAAATTCCTGATGTTCAAGCTAGATTTGGAAAAGGCAGGGAAATTAGAGATCAAATTGCCAATATCTGTTGGATCATAGAAAAAGTGAGAGAGTTCAAAAAAAAAAAAAAAAATCTGCTTCTGTTTTATTGACTATGACAAAGATTTTGACTGTGTGGATCACAACAAACTGTGTAAAATTCTTAAAGAGATGGGAATACAGACCACCTGACATACTTCCTGAGAAATCTGTATGCAGGTCAAGGAGCAACAGTTAGAACTGGACATGGAACAACAGACTGGTTCCAAATTGGCAAGGGAGGACATCAAGGCTGTATATTGTCACTCTGCTTATTTAAGTCATATGCAGAGTCAGTCAGTCAGTTCAGTCACTCAGTCATGTCTGACTCTTTGTGACCCCATGAATCGCAGCACGCCAGGCCTCCCTGTCCATCACCATCTCCCGGAGTTCACTGAGACTCACATCCATCGAGTGCGTGATGCCATCCGGCCATCTCATCCTCTGTCGTCCCCTTCTCCTCCTGCCCCCAATTCCTCCCAGCATCAGAGTCTTGACCAATGAGTCAACTCTTCACATGAGGTGGCCAAAGTACTGGCGTTTCAGCTTTAGCATCATTCCTTCCAAAGAAATCCCAGGGTTGATCTCCTTCAGAATGGACTGGTTGGATCTCCTTGCAGTCCAAGGGACTCTCAAGAGTCTTCTCCAACACCACAGTTCGAAAGCATCAGTTCTTCGACGCTCAGCCTTCTTCACCGTCCAACTCTCACATCCCTACATGACCACAGGAAAAGCCATGAATACATCATGTGAAATGCCAGGCTGGATGAAGCACAAGCTGGAATCAAGATTGCCACGAGAAATATCAATAAACTCAGATATGCAGATGATATGACCTTTATGGCAGAAAGCAAAGAACTACAGAGCCTCTTGATAAATTGCAAGAGTAGAGTAAAAAATCAGACTTAAAGCTTAGCATTCAGAAAAGTAAGGTCATGGTATCCAGTCTCATCACTTCATGGCAAATAGATGGGTAAACAATAGAAACAGTGGCAGGCTTTATTTTACTGCAGGTGGTAACTGAAGCCATGAGATTAAAAGGTGCTTGCTCCTTGGAAGAAAAGCTATGACCAAACTAGACAGCATATTAAAAAGCAGAGACATTATTTTGCCAACAAAGGTCCATCTAATCAAAGCTATGATTTTCCCAGGAGTCATGTATAGATGTAAGATTTGGACTATAAATAAAGCTGAGCACTGAAGAATTGATGTTTTTGAACTGGTGTTCAAAAACTCTTGAGAGTCCCTTGGACTGCAAGGAGACCCAACCAGTCAATCCTAAAGGAAATCAGTCCTTAATATTCATTGGAAAGACTTATGCTGAAGCTGAAACTCCAGTACATTGGCCACCTGATTCGAAGATCTGGCTCATTGGAATAGTCTGTGATTCTGGGAAGCATTGAAAGCATAGATGAAGGGGGTGACAGAGGATAAGATGGTTGGATGGCATCCCTGACTCAATGGACATGAGTTTGAGTAAACTCCAGGAATCGGTGATGGAGAGGGAAAGCCTGTTGTCCTAAAGTCCATGGGGTCACAAAGAGTTGGAGATGACTGAGAGAGTGAACTGATGCTGATGAGAGAATTTACCACAGCAGGCTGGCTCATGAAAATTTCTGAAACTCATTTATCTTATTTGAAAATACATGAGCATGTTGATTCTTAAATTACATAATTGTGTGAAGATTAAACTTTAACTATTGAAAGCATTAAGGGTCCTATTATATTTTGCTATGGTAGAACTAAGATATGGGCTCTTTCAGGAAATTTAAAACTAGAGCAATGTGCTGTTTTCAGCAATAGCAGTATAATCTTTTGGGGTTCCATGTCAAGACTGTATATTGTAATCTTGCTCATTTAACTAATATGCAGAGAACATCATTCGAACTCCCAGGCTGGATGAAGCTCAAGCTGGAATCAAAATTGCTGGGAGAAATATCAATAACCTCAGATACATAGATGACACCATCCTAATGGCAGAAAGTGAAGAGGAACTAAAGAACCTCTTGATGAAGCTGAAAGAGGAGAGTGAAAAATCTGGCTTCAAACTCAGCATTCAAAAATTGAGATCATGGCATATGGTTCCATCGCTTTGTGGCACAGAGATGGGGAAATAATGGAAACAGTGACAGATTTTACTTCATTTGACTCCAAAATAACTGCAGATGGTTATTGAAGCTATGAAATTAAAAGATGCTTCCTCCCTGGAAGAAAAAAACCATGACAAACATAGACAACATATTAAAAAGAGTGACATCAATTTGCCAATGAAGGTCTGCAGTCAAAGTGAGGATATTTCCAATAGTCATGTATGGGTGTGAGAATCAGACCATAAAGAAGCCTGAACACTGAAAAATTGATGCTTTTGAGCTATGAGGCTGGAAAAGACTCTTGAGTGTCCCTTGGACAGCAAGGAGATCAAGCTAGTCAATCCTAAAGGAAATCAACCCTGACTATACATTGGAAGGACCAATGGTGAAACTGAAGCTCCAGTAGTTTGGCCACTTGGTGTGAAGAGTCAACTCATTGTAAAAGACCCTGATGCTGCTGGAAAGATTGAAGACAGGAGAAGGGGATGACAGAGGATGAAATGGTTGGATGGCATCACCAATTCAATGGACATGAGTTTGAGCAAACTCCAGGAGATCACAAAGGACAGGGAAGCCAGGCATGCTGCAGTCCATGAGGTTGCACAGATTCAGATATGACTGAGTGACTGAATAACAACAACATACTAAATAAGATGCATTTAAATTTGTGAAGCTATTTACCTCCTGTGCCCTATTGATAGAGTCTCATGACTTAAAAATAATTTATATTAATAGTTAAAGTGAGATTATGATTTTACTTTACAGTTCAATATATCCCAAGACTCTTCATTACTCATCATCTTATTGGTTTATGTTCGATATTCTTAAATATATTTCCTGAACAAATTTTAGAACACTATTTAATGACATCATCCCCAGCAAAAATTTCATTGATATTTATATTGTACTAATTTTCTCTTTGTTGCTGCTCACTTGCTAAAGTCATCTCCAACTCTTTTCAACCCCATGGACTGCAGCATGTCAGGTTCCCCTGTTCTTCACTATATCCCACAGTTCGCTGAAAGTAGTGTCCATTGAGTCGGTGATGCCATCCAATCATCTCATTCTCTGCTATCCTCCTCTCTTTTTGCCTTAAATCTTTCCAGCATCAGGATCTTTTCCAATGAGATAGCTCTTTGCATCAGGTAGTCAAAGTATTGAAGGTTCAGCCTTTCCAATGAATATTCTGGGTTGAATTCCTTTAAGATTGATTGGTTTGATCTCATTGCTGTCCAAGGGACTCCAAACCCACAATTTAAAAGCATCAATTCTTTGGGGCACAGCCTTCTTTATGGTCAAATATACACATCCATACATGACCATGGGAAAATCATAGCTTTGAGTATACAGACCCTTGTCAGCAAATTGATGTATCTGCCTTTTAATACACTGTCTAGATTTGTCAAAACTTTTCTTCCAAGGAGCAGTCACTCAGTAAGTCCGTTCAGTCAGTCAGTCATGTCCAACTCTGTGACACCATGGATTGCAGTAGGCCAGGCTTCCCTGTCCGTCACCAACTCCTGGTGCTTGCTCAACTTATGTCCATCAAGTCGCTGATGCTATCCAACAATCTCATCCTTTGTCGTCCCCTACTCCTCCTACCTTCAATCTTCCCCAGCAACAGGATCTTTTCCAATGACACAGTTCTTTGCATCAAGTGGCCAAAGTATTGGAGCTTCAACTTAGCTTCAGTCCTTCCAATGAAAACCAAGGGTTGCTTTTCTTTGGAATTGACTGGTTTGATCTCCTTGCAGTCCAGGGGACTCAAGAGTCTTCTCTAACACCACAGTTCAAAAGCACCAGTTCTTCAGCGTTCAGCTTTCTTTATAGTCCAACTCTCACATCCATACATGACTACTGGAAAAAACAGGTTTGACCAAATTGACATTTGTCAGCAAATAATGTCTCTGCTCTTTAATATGCTGTCTAGGTAGGTTATAGCTTTTCTTCCAAGGAGTAAGCATCTTTTACTTTCATGGCTCCAGTCATCATGTGCAGTGATTTTGGAGCTCCCAAAGATAAACTCAGCCACTGTTTCCAGTTTCCCCATATATTTGCCATGAAGTGACGGGACCAGATGCCATAATCTTAGTTTTTTGAATGTTGAATTTAAACCCAACTTTTTCACTCCCTTCTTTCACTTTCATCAAGAGGCTCTTTAGTTAGTTCTTCTTCACTTTCTGCCATAAGGGTGGTGGCATCTGAATATCTGAGGTTATTGCTATGTCTCCTGACAATTTTTATTCCATGTTTTGCTTCATCTAGCCTGGAATTTTGCACAATCCCTTGGTTGGGAAGATGTACTCTACATATAAGCTAAATAAGCAGGTGACAATATGCAGCCTTGATGTACTCTTTTCCCATTTTGGAACCAGTCTGTTGTTCCATGTCCAGTTCTAACTGTTGCTTCTTGAGGTGCATACAGGTTTCTCAGGAGGCAGGTAAGGTAGTCTGGTATCCCCATCTCTAAGAATTTTCCATGATATGTTGTGATCCACACAAAGTCTTTAGCATAGTCAATGAAGGAGAAATAGATTTTTTTTTTAATTCTCTTGATTTCTCTATGATCCAATGGATGTTGGAAATTTGATCTCTGGTCCTTCTGTCCTCTCTAAATCCAGCTGGTACATCTAAAAATTCTTGGTTCACATACTGCCGAAGCCTAGCCTGAAAGATTTTGAACATAACCTTCCTAACAGAGAAATGAACACAATTGTGTGGCAGTTTCAACATTCTTTGGTATTGCACTTCTTTCAGATTGGAATTAGAGCTGACATTTTGCAATCTTGTGGCCACTGCTGAGCTTTCCAAATTAGTTGACATACTGAGCATAGAACTTTAACAGAATTTAAATAGTTATTAGGATTTTAAATCTTCTAGGATTTTAAACAACTCAGCTGGAATTCCATCACCTCCACTTGCTATGTTTGTAGTAATGCTTCCTAAGGTCCCTTGAATTCACACACCAGGATGTCTTACTTTAGTTGATTGACTACACCATCATGGCTATCTTGGTCAAAAGATCTTTTATTTGTACAGTTATTCTGTGTATTCTTGCCTCTTCTTCTCAATCTCTTCTACTGCTGTTAGGTCCATACCATTTCTGTTCTGTATCATACCCATCCTTGTATGAAATGTTCCCTTGGGATCTCCAATTTTCTTTAAGACATCTCTGCTGCTGCTGCTGCTGCTAAGTCACTTCAGTCGTGTCCGACTCTGTGCGACCCCATAGACAGGAGCCCAACAGGCTCCCCCGTCCCTGGGATTCTCCAGGCAAGAACACTGGAGTGGGTTGCCATTTCCTTCTCCATTGTGTGAAAGCGAAAAGTGAAAGTGAAGTTGCTCAGTCACATCCGACTTCTAGCGACCCCATGGACTGCAGTCTACCAGGCTCCTCCATCCATGGGATTTTCTAGGCAAGAGTACTGGAGTGGCTTGCTATTGCCTTCTCCGTAAGACATCTCTAGTTTTTCTTAATCTATTGTTTTCCTATATTTCTTTGAATTATTCATTTAAGAAGGCCTTATAGCTCTTTGCTCATCTCTGGAAATCTGTATTTATCTGGGCATAGCTTTTCCTTTCTTCCTTGCTTTTCGCTTCTTTCCTCAAATATTTATAAAGCCTGCTCAGACAACTACTTTGCCTTCTTGCATTTCTTCTTTGAAAAGATTTATTCTGTCCATATTTCTTCAGGCACTCTGCCTACCAGATCAGTCCCTTCAATCTGTTTGTCACCTCCCCTGTATAAGGGGATATGATTTAGATCATGAGGGATATCTGTCATAAGGGATGATTTAGGTTGTACCTGAATGGCCCAGCAGTTTTCCCTACTTTCTTCAATCTTGGCCTGAATTTTGCAAAAAGGGGCTTGTTTAACTCAATAAGCTTTTCTCATTAAATGTTTCTCAGTATTTTCTTTTGCTTAACTCAGTAATTTTTTGTTTGTATAATGAAAATTTTGTGATCGAAAATTTTTTAAATATGGTGGCAAACGTCAAAATTAATATACATACATATTTAGTCCTCTTAGTTCTCAAGGTCATGATCCACTATGAACACTTAAAGGACTAAATTGGCATAAAGTTTCAACAAAACACACATTAGCTCTCGTATATTCCATCTACTGTTCAGTATAGAATAAGTGGTCAGCATAGTCTGCAAAAAGATAAAATCACTGGTAGACCATAAGCCGTGAAACACATTTCTCTTTGTGATGTTCATGAATGTGAGCTTGTTTAATATGTCCTTAGTGAAGTGCTTATGTTGTTTGGCTTGCAATTAAAGTGTTCCTCACAATGACAATTAGCCCATGAAACCTGACACATAGTATTGAATCTAAGTGTCCTCCCCAGAAATAGAAAAAGAAAATATGTTTATATGCTTGTGAGTGCAGTGAAATGAAGGAGAGATGCTTGGATCCAATAATTCTTTAAATATAATTTTCATTCATTAACTAATTTACTCATTCATTGATGAGAATTAGCACCTACTAAGTGTCAGATACTGTATAATGTTTTCTAAATAACATAAGAAATTACTGTCCTTTCAAAAAATTCTAAAAGACTTCGTTTGTTTGCTTAAGCTTTTGCTTAAAATTTTTGTGAGTATAATTGTTGCTTTTTAAACTTTGCTTACCATAATCATAATTTTACTTGCTTGGAAGGGAAGGAAAAGAAAGATAAGAGTAGATTTAAAACAACATAATGAGCAATTTTCTACAATTCTTCCACTAAAATGTGTAAATATATATGTATGTTTATATACTATATATATGTTTGTTTGTGTGTTTGTATAGATACACACACATATATAAAGAAATAATTTACTGTTTATAGATAAAATGTATATATAGTATACAAAGTGCAGAAAAACTTTACTAAGTTAAATATTTAGTTTATACATATGTCATATATATATTTATTTTAAATATTTATCATAATAATTTTTTCTATATTTTTCATCAGCCAATCAGGCCTGAACCTTTACATACAAATAAAGATGTCATAAGGAGCAGTTTTTGTGATCTAAGGTGCAGTTACTGTTACTGTGGAATTCCCTCCAACTTCCCATGATCCTTCTGGTCTGAAACACATCTGTTAGATTAAGATCTGTTATACAAACTACAACACTGTTAGGATTTTGCAAAATTGTTAAGATTAAAATCAACATGGTGCTTGAATACGCAAACAAGGTAGCTCTTCTGAAAGAGAGGTGGATCTTTATTTGCTTTAAAGGCATGTGCTGGAATATTTTGTGATAAAATGGCTGAGAGTGAGAAGGAAATTTTGAAAGACAAATCTACCTCACTATATCTTGAAAACCTGAGTCTTTCTAAAATACCCTCTCCTTTTTTCCCCCCTCAGGATTTTTAGGATATAAGCAAGAGACAATGCTATGAACTGAAATGCTGAGGAATGGGAGAAAATAAACACAAGGAAGGAATCAGTAACTATCAGGGCTTACCAGCTGATATCATGTATCCTGCAAGTGAATTTACCCCAATCCTTTGTGTTTCTTCAAAGCACTGTGTCATTTTAGCAGTCACAGTGTCCAACTTTTAGCTTTCAGTGTACCTTTGGTATGATGTAGTCACAAAGTCATGTCTGAATCTTTGCTAGCCCATGAACTAGAGCCCACCAGGCTCCTCTCTCCATGGAATTTCCCAGGCAAGAATATTGGAGTGGATTGCCATCTCCATCTCTAGGGGATCTTCCCCACCCAGGGATTGAACTTGGGTCTTCTGCATTGTAGGCGGATTATTTACCAACTGGGTCACCTGGGAAGAAGGCCTTTGGTGTAGCCAAAAGCAATATCTAAGTCATGTGCTTTTCTTTCCACCTTTTCTCATAATTTTAATAGCTAATATAAAATGCCAAACAACCATTGATTCAAAATTGGTTTTGGAATTAATTACAAAGTCAACTCAGTTGAGAAAAGAATATGCACAAGTTTCCTCAACTATCTCTTTCCCTACTGAAAGTCTCTACTATATTTCTCTGACTGGGGCCCAAGTACTAAGTCTCAGCCCTTTTGTATTCCAAAGAATAACTTGCAGATTTAGCTATTAAACATTAAGAAACAATGTTACTAGTAGGACTTTAATTCTAGAGTTACCAAAAAATAAAATTGATTATATCTTTGACAGGATAATGTAAGTTGAATTTATTAAGTATGGTTAAAGAAAAATATCAGAGAAGGCAATGGAACCCCTACTCTTGCCTGGAAAATCCCATGGATGGAGGGGCCTGGTAGGCTGCAGTTCATGGGGTCGCTAGGAGTCAGACACGACTGAGTAACTTCACTTTCACTTTTCACTTTCATGCATTGTAGAAGGAAATGGCAACCCACTCCAGTGTTCTTGCCTGGAGAATCCCAGGGTCGGAGGAGCCTGGCAGGCTGCCATCTCTGTGGTCTCACAGACTTGGACACAACTGAAGGGACTTAGCATCAGCAGCAGCAGCAGCAAAGAAAAATATTGAAGAATGTCTTATCTTTTCCATCCCTAACTCTATGAATTCTGAAATCTTGGGGGTCAGTCTAAGCATTTCACCTAAAAATCTTAATTTATCAACTTTATCATTCTAATTTAACAGATGGGAAAAGTGAAGAAAATAGTGTGGTTAGGGCTCAAGTCCAGGAAGGTTTATCTACTGATATACCAATCTGGGACTTACAATACTTATTTTGTTGAGAATTTACTATTTCCATGTACAATGGTAAGTATTTTATGTTCATTATCATGTTTAATGTTCACATAAATTCTATGATGTGATTCTAAATACTTCTCATTATTTTCTAGATGATAAATCTGAAGCTTACAGAAGTAAATTAATATCCTCAGTGTCACACAGCTAATGAAGGCTAGAGCAGGATCTTAGTTGGCCTTTGACTCTGTTTACTTTATTTTCTTTCACCAGGCTCTGCCATTGCCACTAGTTTTGTTGCTGTTCAGTCACTCAGCTGTGTCCAGCTCTTTGTGGCCCCATGGACAATAGCCTACCATGCTCTTTTTCCCTCTACAGTCTCCTGAAGTTTGCTCAAAATTATGTTCATTGAGGCAGTGATGCTTATCTAACTATATCATCCTCTGTTTCCCCATGTATATAGATTGTTATTAGTAACAGAATAGATATTTAGGAACTGAGAAGCAATAAGGGAAGTAAAATACAAATAGTGTATTAGTATTGCAATTCACCATTGAAAAACACATAAGAAAGTGAATCAAATTCTCTAGAGTTCTAGGGCCCCAGTTTGTTAGGATGGAGGGACATGTGGTTGAAGTGGTGGGCCAAAGCCTTAAACTTTCTAATGAGTTATATTCTGCTTCTTTTTGTGTATTTCAGTCCAGTTCATTTCAGTCTCTCAGTCGTGTCTACAATTTGCAACCCCATGGACCGCATGGGGAAAGCCATGCTTCCCTGTCCATCACAAACTCCTGGAACCTACTGAAATTTATGTCCATTATGTCAGTGATGCCATCCAGTCATCTCATCCTCTGTCATCCCCTTCTCCCACTTTCAATATTTCCCAGCATCGAAGTCTTTTCCAATGAGTCATTCACATCAAGTGGCCAAAGTATTAGAGTTTCAGCTTCAGCATCAGTCCTTCCACTGAATATTCAGGACTGATTTCCTTTATGATTGACTTGTTGGATCTCCTTGCAGTCCAGGCAGTCTCAAGAGTCTTCTCTAACACCACAGTTCAAAAGCATTAAATATTCAGGATTCAGCTTTCTTTATAGTCCAGCTCTCATATCCATACATGACTACTGGAAAAACCATAGCTTTGAATAAATGGACCTTTGATGGTAAAGTCTCTGCTTATAATATGCTGTCTAGGTTGGTCATAGCTTTTCTGCCAAGGAGCAAGCATCTTTAGTTTCAAGGCTACAGTCACCATCTATAGTGATTTTTGAACCTCCTAAAATTAAGTCCCTTGCCATTTCTTTGGTTTCCCCATGTATTTGCCATGAAGTGGTGGGACCAGAGCCAGACATCCTGCAATGTGAAGTCAAGTGGGTCTTAGAAAGTATCATTACAAACAAAGCTAGTGGAGATGATGGAATTCCAGTTCAGCTATTTCAAATCCTGAAAGATGATGCTGTGAAAGTACTGCACTCAATATGCCAACAACTTTGGAAAACTCAGCAGTGGCCACAGGACTGGAAAAGGTCAGTTTTCATTCCAATCCCAAAGAAAGGCAATGCCAAAGAATGCTCAAACTGCAGCACAATTGCACTCATCTCACATGCTAATAAGGTAATGTCAAAATTCTCCAAGCAGGCTTAGTGGTCATGTATGGATGTGAGATTTGGACTGTGAAGAAAGCTGAGCGCTGAAGAGTTGATGCTTTTGAACTGTGGTGTTGGAGAAGACTCTTGAGAATCTCTTGGACTGCAAGGAGATCCAACCAGTCCATTCTGAAGGAGACCAGCCCTGGATGTTCTTTGGAAGGAATGATGCTAAAACTGAAACGCCAGTACTTTGACCACCTCATACGAAGAGTTGACTCATTGGAAAAGATTCTGATGCTGGGAGGGATTGCGGGCAGGAGGAGAAGGGGACAACCGAGGATGAGATGGCTGGATGGCATCACGGACTCGATGAACGTGAGTCTGAGTGAACTCCGGGATTTGGTGATGGACAAGGAGGCCTGGCATGCTGCGATACATGGGGTGTCAAAGAGTCGGACATGACTGAGCTACTGAACTGAACTGAACTGATGAGAAAATGAACTCCTTCCTTCCTCAGTACAATAAAAACAAAAGTATCAGTTCAGTTCAGTCGCTTAGTCAAGTGAGACTATTTGCAGCACATCAGGCTTTCTGGTCAATCACCAATTCCTGAGCTCACTGAAACTCATGTCCATAGAGTCAGTGATGACATCCAGCCATCTCATCCTCTGTCATCCCCTTCTCCTCCCACCTTCAATCTTTCCCAGCTTTTCCAATGAGTCAGTTCTTCACATCAGGTGGCCAAACTACTGGAGTTTCAGCTTCAACATCAGTACTTCCAATGAATATTCAGGACTGATTTCCTTTAGGAAGGACTGGTTGGATCTCCTTGCAGTCCAAGGGACTCAACAGCCTTCTCCAACACCACACTTCAAAAGCATCAATTCATCAACATTCATCTTTCTTTATACTCCAACTCTTTTACATCCAAACATGGCTACTGGAAAAACCATAGCTTCGACTACACAGGCCTTTGTTGGCAAAGTAATATCTCTACTTTTTAATATACTGTCTAGATTGGTCATAGCTTTTCTTCCAAGGAGCAAGCTTCTTTTAATTCATGGCTGTAGTAATCATCTGCAGTGATTTTGGAGCCCCAAAATATAAAGCCTCTCACTGTTCCTATTGTTTCCCTATCTATTTGCCTCAAGTGATGTGATCATATGCCATGATCTTAATTTTCTGAATGTTGAGTTTAAAGCCAACTTTTTCACATTCCTCTTTCACTTTCATCAAGAGGCTCTTTAGTTCCTCTTCACTTTCTACCATAAGGGTGATGTCATCTGCATTTCTGAGGTTTTTATATTTCTTCCAGCAATGTTGATTCAAGCTTATGCTTCATAAAACTCAGCATTTTTCATGATGTCATCTGAATATAAGTTATATAAAGAGGGTGACAATATAAATCCTTGAAATACTCCTTTCCCAATTTGGAAGCAGTCTGTTTTTCCATGTCCAGTTCTAACTATTGCTTCCTGACCTGCATACAGATTTCTCAGGAGTCAGGTCAGGTGGTCTGGTATTCATATCTCTCTAAGAATTTTTCAGTTTGTTGTGATCCACACTGTCAAAGGCTTTAGCATAGTCAGTAAAGCAGAAATATATGTTTTTCTGGAACTCTCTTGCTTTGTCCATGATCCAGTGGATATTGACAATTTGATCTCTGGTTCATCTGCTTTTTTCAAATCCAGATTGAACATCTGGAAGTTCATGGTTCATGTACTGTTGAAGTCTGTCTTGGAGAATTTTGAGCATTACTTTACTAGTGTGTAAGATGAATGCAATTGTGCAGTAGTTTGAGCAATTTAGGGCATTAAATTTCTTTGTGATTGGAAGGAAAACTGATCTTTTCCAGTCCTATGGCCACTGCTGAATTTCTCAAATTTGCTGGCCCATTGACTGCAGCACTTTTACAGAATCATCATATAGGATTTGAAATAGCTCAAGTGGAATTCCTTCACCTCCACTAACTTTGTTTGTAGTGATGCTTCCTAAGGCCCACTTGACTTCACATTCCAGGATGTCTGGCTCTAGGTAAATGATCACACCATTGTGGTCTTTTGGATCATGAAAATCATCTTCACAGAAGATGAAGTTCTTCTGTGTATCCTTGCCACCTAGTCTTAATATCTTCTACTTCTGTTAGGTCCATAACACATTTGCCTTTTATTATGCTCATATTTGCATGAAATGCTTCCTTGTTATATTTAATTTTCTTGAAGGTATCTCTAGTTTTTCCTATTCTATTGTCTTCTTCTGTTTCTTTGCACTGATCATTGAGGAAAGCTTTCTTATCTCTTCTTTCTATTCTTTGGAACTCTGCATTCAAATGGGTATATCTTCCCTTTTCTCCTTTGCCTTTAGCTTCTCTTCTTTCCTCAGCTATTTGTAAGTCCTCCTCAGACAACCATTTCGCCTTTTTGCATTTCTTTTTCTAGAGGATAGTCTTGTTCCCTGCCTTCTGTACAATGTCAGGAACCTTTGTCATTAGTTCTTCACACACTCTGTCTATCAGATCTAATCCCTTGAATCTATTTCTCACTTCTGCTGTATAATCATAAAGGATTTGATTTAGGTCATACCTGAATTGTCTAGCTGTTTTCCCTACTTTCATCAATTTACATCTGAAACTGAAAATAAGGGGTTCATGACCTGAACCACAGTCAGCTCCCGGTCTTGTTTTGGCTGACTGTATAGAGCTCCTCCATCTTTGGCTGCAGAAAAATATAATCAATCTGATTTTTGTATGGACCATCTATGATGTTCATATGTAGCCTTTTCTTGTGTTGTTGAAGAAGGGTGTTTGCTATGACCAGTGCGTTCTCTTGGCAAAACTGTGTTACCCTTTCCCCTGTTTCATTTTGTACTCCAAGGCAAAATTTCCCCATTACTCCAGAAATCTCTTGGCTTTGTACTTCTGCATTCCAGTCCCCTATAATGAAAATTACATCTTTTTTGGGTGTTAGTTCTACAAGATCTTGTAGGTCTTCATAGAGCTGTTAGACTTCATCTGCTTCATCATTACTTTTGGGGCACAGACTTTGATTACTATGATATTCAATAGTTTACCTTGGAAAGGAACAGAGTTTATTCTGTGATTTTTGAGATTGCATCCAAGTACTTGCATCCAAGTACTGAATTTCTGACACTTTTGTTTACTATGATGGCTACACCATTTCTACAAGCATATCTATTGTTAAAAACAAGATAACAGGCCCAAAATGGAGTCACTTAAGCTCCACATCACCAAGCTAAGACAATCACATTTTTGGCTCTCAGAGAAATGAAATGTTAAACAAGTTAGCCAGAAATTGGCTGGTCAGCACTAGTTAGGTAATCTGTCTGACAGATCCTTGCCAATTCTAGAAGAGAGCAACCTTATAATAGTCAATTTACTTTTTTCCTAATATAACTTATTTGTTCCTACTCACTTCTTCCTTATAAAATATTTCATTTTGTACAGCTCCTCCAAGCTCCTTTCTATTAGATTGTCTGTTGCTTGATATAATGTTTGCTCTAATAAACTATTGTAATTTTTAATATGCCTCAGTTTATCTTTTAACAGTTCTATGTCCAGAAGAGGTAACCAAATGAGACCCCTCAAGGCTTCCAAGAGCAAAAACCAATCAATAGTGGGTACCTGTTGAGTCCCTTGAATTCTAGTGCTATCATCCTAGAGATATTCATTATTGGATATTAGCTCTTCAGCTTTTATATTATGAGGTTTCAGACTTTATTTCAGCATTTCCTTTTCTGGGCTGAGTCTGAAGACATCCCAGAATTTAGCTGGGTCTAACTTAATTTGTACTGAATCCAGTGTGAAACCTCAGATAAATAAAATTTTAAGACTAAAGAATCATGCTAAATGTACCAAAAATAATCCTGAAGCACTGTGTTCAGAACGGAGGAATTTTATCCTAAGTAAACATATCCATTTATGAGATGCTATGGAGAAAAAGGGGTCTTAGTCTAGAATTCATCATAAAGGGTAGAATGAAAATTACTTCTCCTCTTATAAAGGTGTTTGGTGAACAGAATGAGAGTCAGTGGGACACTAACACTGACTCCAGAACCTGCAGATGGGATTCTGGGAAAACTTGCAGAAGCCAGAAAGGCATTCTCAGCAGTCAGTTCTCTCAGATATGTATCTGTGATGCTTATTTAAGAAAGAAGGGTTACCCTTCTTTCATGTTGCCCTTTTCTTTTTGCCCCTTTCATGTTGCCCTTTTATTTCAAAATCCAGATTGACAGGCAAAAAATCATTTCTAAGAATTAGATCTTTGAATGTTGACTTGAACTTTTTTTTTTTTTTTTAGGTACCCATTGATTGTCCATCCTTTCTCTCCAAGGGACAGTTATTGCCTTTTTTTTTCTTTTTTTTCATATGATTCTGAATCCTGATAACTTGGCTTGGCAACTGTCAGGTTGTGAACCTCCAAACTCTGGCCAGACAGAAATATGGGGTGCATCCCATTTGTTCCTTGATATAACTGTACAGAAATGTGAGTTAGTCTTCATTTGTGGCTAGGGTCCTACCACTGTTGCCAACTCAGGAGAATTAACAAAGTCTTTTTATTTATTTATTTGTTATTCCATTTATCTGTTTGTTTATTTTTGCACAATACCACATTACTTTAGCTTTAGTGTCTTTATAAGAAGACTTGCTATCTGGTGTAACATGCTCCCTATCATTAGCCTAGAGGATTAAGCCTTCCTTTTGATTTATCTTTGGGAGGGAGATGTTTTGCAGCCTCTCTGGGGACAACTCTTGCTTTCATGGGGTTGTTCAATACTGCTGAGAATATGTTCTGTTTGTCCTGGCTGAAACCTAACAGAATACCTGAAAGGATTTTTTTTTTTTTAATTAGTTCAATGGTCAGAAGTTGATCAAATTGGAAGCTGATAGTCAAAGACTGATCAGAACTTTTCATTTAACCTAAGCTAAAAATGAAACTATGAATCCAGAGGGACGTAAAAACATTCTGAAAACTTTGTGAAAAGATTTACTAAAATATTCTAAGGACTTTAACTATACCAGTCTTTTGATTTACTTTTGAAGATCTTCCTGATACAAAGACGCAAACTGAAAATTTGCTTGTCTCTTGATATTCAGGTTATAATGAAATTCTTTGAATAATAATAATAACAAAAATAGTTGTCTTACAAATCTATTCTTTATGAGAACAGAGATGTAGCCCTAGAAGCAATTCAGAGTACACCTATCCTTTTTACAATCTGCAAAGTTTCCCTGTTCATCTCAAAAAACTTGTAGATATTGTAACAGATCTAGATGTAGGAAATAAAAGTATTTTTTAATAGAACTTAATTGTATCTGTCTAGTGGCTAAAATTTTGAGGCAAATTGTCTCAAAATTGTCTTTATGTTTGCCTTTATGTTTCTGGATGTCCATGTATGTATGTATTAATATATAATAAATGTGTGCTTTTTCTAGCTCCAATGTGTAATCAAAATCAATTTGTAAAGAGCTCTACCTAATTGCTTTAAAATGTCAAACATTTGTATAAAATAGGTATACTTTCAGGAATATAGAACATAATTGAAATGTTTTCCAAGTTCATGTAATCTAAGATAATGAGGCGGGGCAAAGGCCAATAGAATTTTGCCAAGAGAACACACGGTTCATAGGGAACACCATCGCCCAACAACACAAAAGAAGACTCTACACATGGACATCACCAGATGGTCAATACTGAAATCAGATTGATTATATTCTCTGCAGCCAAAGACGAAGGAGCTCTATCTAGTCAGCAAAAACAAGACTGGGAGCTGACTGTGGCTCAGATCATGAACTCATTATTGCCAAATTCAGACATAAGTTGAAGAAAGTAGGTAAAATCACTAGACCATTCAGGTATGATCTAAATCAAATCCTTTGTAATTATACAGTGGAAGTGAGAAATAGATTCAATGGATTAGATCTGATAAACAGAGTGTGTGAAGAACTAATGGCAGAGGTTCCTGACATTGTACAGGAGGAAGAGAACAAGACCATCTTCAAGAAAAAGAAATGTAAAAAGGCAAAATGGTTGTCTGAGGAGGCCTTATAAATAGTTGTGAAAAGAAGAGAAGTGAAAGGCAAAGGAGAAAAGGAAGGATATACCCATTTGAATGCAGAGTTCCAAAGAATAGAAAGGAGAGATAAGAAAGCCTTCCTCAGTGATCAATGCAAAGAAAGAAAGGAATGCAATAGAATGGGAAAATTTAGAGATCTCTTCAAGAAAAAAAGAAATACCAAGGTAATATTTCATGCAAAGATGGGCACAGTAAAGGACAGAAATGGTATGGACCTAACAGAAGCTATTAAGAAGAGGTAACAATGATACACAGAAGAACTATACAAAAAAGATCTTCATAACCCAGAAAACCATGATGGTGTTATCATTCACCTAGAGCCAAACATCCTGGAGCATGAACTCACATCAGCCTTAGGAAGCATCACTACGAACAAAACTGGTGGAGGTGATGGAACTTCAATTGAGCTAGTTCAAATCCTAAAACATGATGATGCTGTGAAAGTTCTGCACTCAATATGCCAGTAAATTTGGAAAACTCAGCAGTGGCCACAGGACTGGAAAAGGTCAGTTTTCATTCCAATCCCAAAGAAAGGCAATGCCAAAAAATGCTCAAAGTACCACACATTGCACTCATCTTACATGCTGGTAAAGTAATGCTCAAAATCCTCCAAGCCAAACTTCAACATTATGTGAACCATGAACTTCCAGATGTTCAGTCTGGATTTGGAAAAGGCAGAGAAGCCAGAGACGAAATTGCCAACATCTGTTGGATCATCAAGAAAACAAGAGAGTTCCAGAAAAAAAACTACTTCTGCTTTATTGACTATGCTAAAACCTCTGACTGTGCGGATCACAATAAACTGTAGAAAATTCTTAAAGAGATGGGAATACCAGACCACTTGACCTAGCTCTTGAGAAACCTGTATGCAGGTCAGGAAACAACAGTTAGAACTGGATACGGAACAACAGACTGTTTCCAAATAGGAAAAAGAGTACGTCAAGGCTCTATATTGTCACCCTGCTTATTTAACTTATACACAGAGTGCATCATGAGAAACTCTGGGCTGGATGAAGTACAACCTAGAATCAAGATTGCCAGGAGAAATATCAATAATCTCAGATATGCAGATGACATAATATTTATGGCAGAAATTGAAGATGAACTAAAGAACCTCTCGATGACAGTGAAAGAGGAGAGCCAAAAATTTGGCTTAGAATTCAACATTCAGAAAACTAAGCTCATGTCTTCTGGTCCCATCACTTCATGGCAAATGGATGGGGAAGCAATGGAAACAGTGACAGACTTTATTTTTGGGGGGCTCCAAAATCACTGCAGATAGTGATTACAGCCATGATATTAAAAGACACTTACTTTTTGGAAGTAAAGTTTTAATCACCAAGACAGCATATTAAAAAGCAGAGACATTACTTTACCAGCAAAAGTCTGTCTAGTCAAATCTATGGTCTTTCCAGTAGTCATGTATGGATGTGAGAGTTGGAGTATAAAGAAAGCTGATCACCAAATAATTGATGTTTTTGAACTGTGGTGTTGAAGAAGATTCTTGAGAGCCCCTTGGACTGCAAGGAGATCCAACCAGTCCATCCTAAAAGAAATCAGTTCTGAATGTTCATTGGAGGGACTAATGCTGAAGCTGAAACTCCAAATACTGTAGTCATCTGATGTGAAGAACTGACTCATTTGAAAAGACCCTGAAGCTGGGAAATATTGAAAGTTGGAAGAGAAGGAGATGACAGAGGATGAGATGGTTGGATGGCATCACAGACTCAATGGGCATGAATCTGAGTAAACTCCAGGTGTTGGTGATGAGCAGGGAGGCCTGGTATGCTGCAGTCCATGGGGTCGCCAAGAGTTGGACACAACTGAGCTACTGAACTGATCTGAAGATAATATCCAGTAAATAAACCTAGTTTAAGTTATTTAAAACAAGTGTATATTTAAATATATTCAGTAAAATATACTTCATATACACAAATGTCAGTCTACCAAGTTTTATGTCATATAAGCTTTAATTTCTCTATTGCAGAGTTTATCAGCAAGAAAGATAACTAAAGATGATAGGTAATTGTCTAATGTGTATTTCAATTCTCATGAGTAATCTAAAGATGATTGTTAACAAGTAAATTTAACAGATACATGATTAAATTTTATAAACTTTACAACAATAATTATGTTTATGGTATATTTAATTAAAAATATTTTCCAAAACTTTTTTAGTAACATGAAATGTCAAGGTCACACTAAGTTAAATGGTACATATTCATTGAATACCTAGATCATTTTCAAATAAGATAAAGTACTAAAATATGAATTATTGAACACAAGTTTACCTACTTTTTTTTTTTTACAAAGGAACAAAAGATTTTTGGGTGTATTAGGAAACATGTGCCACAGGGTCACATTCAAAAGTTTATTAAAAAGAAGTTTATACTAGCAGAAACTATAAAATGTGTTTATAAATTTACCAGTCCACAGAATGTTGGTATAATGGACAATCCACAATTGCTGCCTTCATAATTTCCACTAGGAATAAAGGGTCATAAGTGTTAATTCTATTCAGCATAAGTAATTAAAACTTCTTGGGCATAATAAGAGTGAAAGGTGAGTGTGTATGAAAAGTAGGTAAGGAAAGTAAAATGATTGATCCAGAATGAGAAAGAGAATAAAGCATGGGAAAAATATGAATTGAAGTAAAAAACTCTAACTTTATGAAACTTGGGAAAGGAATTTTATTTGTGCTCAACCTAGTTGAGATAAGAATAGCTTTATTTCAGGTTTTTTAAATGTTTTAAAATCAACTGTACACTGGTGAAAATTTTGAAATTTGCTTTCTCTCTGTCAAAAAGGCAAAGTTTAAAAAAAATTTAGTCTACTCTTAATAAGAAATCATAAACAGAGGTTTTCTCTACTTTATATCTAGGATTCCTGGACGGCAAAGATTTCATGTCATAGCAAAATAATTTGCTGTGCTTTATGTTGTCTTTATTAAGCTTTTGAATACTATAGAAATCCAGGTCTTAGCAATATTTAAAGAACAAAGTTTTCTTTGAAATTACATAACTTCCATGTTCACCAGTAACGTTTTCTGTTGTCTCTTTAGTTACACAAAAATTTAAATCTTATTTCATAATCAGTTCAGTTCAGTCACTCAGTCGTGTCCAACTCTTTGCAACACCATGAAACGCCAGGCCTCCCTGTCCACCACCATCTCCCGGAGTTCACTCAAACTCACCTCCATCAAGTCGGTGATGCCATCCAGCCATCTCATCCTCTGTCGTTCCCTCTTCCTCCTGCCCCCAATCCCTCCCAGCATAAGAGTCTTTTCCAATGAGTCAACTCTTTTCATGAGGTGGCCACAGTATTAGAGTTTCATCTTTAGCATCAGTCCTTCCAAAGAACATCCAGGGCTGAACTCCTTTAGAATGGACTGGGTGGATCTCCTTGCAGTCCAAGGGACTCTCAAGAGTCTTCTCCAACACATAAAAGCATAAATTCTTCAGCACTCAGCTTTCTTCACAGTCCAACTGTCACATCCATGCATGACGACTGGAAAAACCATAACCTTGACTAGACAGACTTTTGTTGGCAGAGTAATGTCTCTGCTTTTCAATATGTTATCTAGGTTGGTCATAACTTTTCTTCCAAGGAGTAAGCGTCTTTTAATTTCATGGCTGCAGTCACCATCTGCAGTGATTTTGGAGCCCCCAAAAATAAAGTCTGACACTGTTTCCACTGTTTCCCCATCTATTTCTCATGAAGTGATGGGACTGGATGCCATGATCTTAATTTTCTGAATGTTGAGCTTTAAGCTAACTTTTTCACTCTCTCCTATTTCACTTTCATCAAGAGGCTTTTTAGTTTTCTGTGTCTTCTGCCATAAGGGTGCTGTTATCTGCATGAGGTTATTGTTATTTGTCCTAGCAATCTTGATTCCAGCTTGTGCTTCATCCAGCCCAGCGTTTTTCATGATATACTCTGCATATAAGTTAAATAAGTAGGGTGACAATATACAGCCTTGACATACTCCTTTTCCTATTTGGAACCAGTCTGTTGTTCCATGTCCAGTTCTAACTGTTGCTTCCTGACTTGTATACAGGTTTCTCAAGAGGGAGGACAGATGGTCTACTATTCCCATCTCTTTCAGAATTTTCCACAGATTGTTGTGATTCACATACTCAAAGGCTTTGGCATAGTCAATAAAGTAGAAGTAAATGATTCTGGAACTATTTTGCCTTATTGATGATCCATCGGATGTTGGCAATTGATCTCTGGTTCCTCTGCCTTTTCTAAAACCATCTTGAACATCTGGAAGTTCACGGTTGCCTTATTGTTGAAGCCTGGCTTGGAGAATTTTGAGCTTTACTTTACTAGTTTGTGAGATGGGAGTGATTATGCAGTAGTTTCATCATTATTTCACTTTGCCTTTCTTCAGGGTTGGAATGAAAGCTGACCTTTTGCAGTCCCATGGCCACTGCTAAGTTTTCTAAATTTGCTCGCATATTGAGTGCAGCACCTTCACAGCATCATATATTAGGTTTTGAAACAGTTCAACTGGAGTTCCATCGCCTCCACTTGCTTTGTTCATAGTGATGCTTCCTAAGGCTCACTTGACTTCACATTCCAGGATGTCTGGCTCTAGGTCAGTTGTCACACCATCGTGATTATCTAGGTCCTAAAGATCTTTTTTGTACAGTTTTCCCATATATTCTTGCCACCTCTTCTTAGTATCTTCTGCTTCTGTTAGGTCCATACCTTTTCTGTCCTTTATTGAGCCTATCTTTTGCATAAAGTGTTCCCTCGGTATCTCTAATTTTCTTGAAGAGATCTCTAGTCTTTCTCATTCTATTGTTTTCTTCTATTGCTTTGCACTGATCACTCAGGAAGACTTTCTTATCTCTCCTTGCTATTCTTTGGAACTCTGCATTGAAATGGGTATATCTTTCCTTTTCTCCTTTTCTTTTCACTACTCTTCTTTTATCAGCTATTTGTAAGTCCTCCTCAGACAACCATTTTGCCTATTTGCATTTCTTTTTC
This sequence comes from Cephalophus harveyi, assembly GCA_006410635.1. Taxonomy (NCBI): domain Eukaryota; kingdom Metazoa; phylum Chordata; class Mammalia; order Artiodactyla; family Bovidae; genus Cephalophus; species Cephalophus harveyi. The sequence continues at coordinate 35,799 of SJYT01068477.1, read as the reverse complement.
CTGGGGATGTTCTTGATTCCTGTTTCCTGTACAATGTCACGAAACTTTGTCCATAGTTCTTCAAGCACTCTGTCTATCAGATCTACTTCCTTAAATCTATTTCTCACTTCCAGTGTTTAATTGTAAGGGCTTTGATTTAGGTCATACCTGAATGCTGCTGCCGCTAAGTCGCATCAGTCGTGTCCGACTCTGTGCGACCCCATAGACGGAAGCCCACCAGGCTCCTCTGTCCCTGGGATTCTCCAGGCAAGAACGCTGGAGTGGGTTGCCATTTCCTTCTCCAATGCATGAAAGTGAAAAGTGAAAGGGAAGTCGCTCAGTTGTGTCCAACTCTTAGCGACCCCATGGACTGTAGCTTACAAGGCTCCTCCGTCCATGGGATTTCCCAGGCAAGAGTACTGGAATGGGATGCCATTGCCTTCTCCATCATACCTGAATAGTCTATTGGTTTTCCCTACTTTCTTCAATTTAAGTCTAAATTTGGCAATAAAGAGTTCATGAACTGAGCCACGGTCAGCTCCTGGTCTTTTTTTTTTTTTCCCAAATTCATATTTTCTCCATCTTTGGCTGTAAAGAATATAATCAGCCTGATTTTGGAGTAGACCATCTGGTGATGTCCATGTGTAGACTCTTCTCTTGTGTTGTTGGAAGAGGGTGTTTGTTATGACCAATGTGTTCTCTTGGCAAAACTCTATTAGCATTTGCCCTACTTCATTCTGTGCTCCAAGGCCAAAATTGCCTGTTTCTCCTGGTAGTTCTTGACTTCCTACTTTTGCATTCCAGTCCCCTATAATGAAAATGATATCTTCTTTGGGTGTTAGTTTTAAAAGGTTTGGAAGAGGGTGTTTGCTATGACCAATGTGTTCTCTTGGCAAAACTCTATTAGCATTTGCCCTACTTCATTCTGTGCTCCAAGGCCAAAATTGCCTGTTTCTCCTGGTAGTTCTTGACTTCCTACTTTTGCATTCCAGTCCCCTATAATGAAAATGATATCTTCTTTGGGTGTTAGTTTTAAAAGGTCTTATAGGTCCTCATAGATCCATTCAACTTAAACTTCTTCAGCATTACTCGTCATGCATAGACTTAAATTACCATGATATTGAGTGGTTTGCCTGGAAATGAACAGAGATTATTCTGTCGTTTTTGAGATTGCATCAAATTACTGCGTTTCAGACTCTTTTGTTGACTATGATGGTACTCCATTTCTTCTAAGAAATTATTGCCCACAGCAGTAGATATAATGGTCGTCTGAGTTAAATTCACCCATTCCAGCCCATTTTAGCTCCCTGATTCCTAAAATGTCAGTGTTCACTCTTGTCATCTCCTGTTTGACCACTTCCAATTTACCTTAATTCACGGATCTAGCCTTCCAGGTTCCTACGCAATTTTGCTTTTTACAGCATTGGGTCTTGCTTCTATCACCTGTCACATCCACAACTAGGTGTTGTTTTTGCTTTGGCTCCTCCTCTTCATTCTTTCTGGAGTTATTTCTCCACTGATCTCCAATAGCATATTGGGCATCTATCATCCTGAGGAGTTCATCTTTCAGTGTCCTATCTTTTTGCCTTTTGATAATAATGTATGCACGAGGAAATTTTTGATGGTTATTTTGTGAGCCACTAACCATAACTAGAGGCAAATTTCTTTAATGAATTTCAAAAAACATTTACTGATTTCCCATACTGAGAAAAGCACTAGAAAATAGTCGTGAAACAGAGACAAAATTTTTCCTGTCATCAAGTAATTGTCTAATAGGGTTTGAAAGACTCCAGAAAAAAACTACTTCAAGGGCAATTTAAAAATACTAAAATGTTTTCTAGGACAGGTAACAAAGTCATAATCATTATTGCAAAGTCTAGTATAGTGCCTGAGATATGGAGCAGGAGGAACTTGTAAAAACATGTGTCATTAGAATGAAAATAAGCTACCAACTTCAAGACAAAACTAAAAACTAAGTTTATTAATCTTCTTTTTGTCTTTCAGTACAGGAATGTATCCACCAATTGGTTGTTGTGTCATTTTAAAAGAGCTGTACTTTGGACGTAACCACTAAATATTCTTGGGGCTTTCTTTTGTCATAACTAGTAAAGTAGGTGCTGGGAAAGAGGAATGCAGATTTCTAGGTAACTTGTAGGTAAACTTTGTAGATAAATGAGTGCTTAAGTGTTTTCTCATGGTGGACTTTGATCTTTATTTTTTTTCTAGATAGTAAGTCAAAATACACGATGATAATAACACTACTTACAAAAAAGTGTAGTGATTAAGAGGCTTAGAAACCTAGCTTCGACACTTCCTAGCTACCCCATGGAGCTACAGTTGTCATTAAATTTCTTCTTTGCTTTAGCTTCTCACCTGAAAAAGGAAATAATTGGGAGTACCTATGCTATGGAGTGTTTCTGGTGACAACTTAATATACATTGTTTTCAGACTACACTACAAAGCTACAGTCAACAAGTCAATATGGTACTAGCACAGAAACAGAAATATCAACCAACAGAACATGATAGAAAACCCAGAGATAAACCCATGAACCTATGGGCATTTTGTCTTTGTCAAAGGAGTAAAAAATACACCATGGAGAAAATATAGTCTCTTCAATAAGTGATGCTGGTAAAAGCTAAAAACCTAAGTATAAAATAATGACATTAGAATCCTACCTAATGCCATACACAAAGATAAACTCAAAATGAATTAATGACCTAAATGTTATACCAGAAACTCTAAAACTCATAGAGGAAAACATAGGCAGATTTCATTGTGACAAAAATCACAGCAAGATACATACAGCTCAGGCAACTCAATATCAAAGAAAAACAAACAACCCAATCAAAAAATGGGCAGAAGATCTAAACAGACATTTCTCCAAAAAAGACATACATATGGCTAGTAAGCACATAAATAGATGTTCAATATCATTCATAATCAGAGAAATTCAAACTCAAGCTACAATGAGGTATCACTTCACACAAGTCAGAATGGCCATCATCAAAAAGTCTACAAAAAATAAATGCTAGGGAGGGTGTGGAGAACAGTATGGAGACTTTTTTATAAAGTAGGAATAAAACTACCATATGACTCAGAAATCCCATTACTGGGCACATGCCTAGAGAAAACCATTTACGACAGCCAGGACACGAAGCAACCTAGATGTCCATTGATAAATGAATGGATAAAGAAATTATGGTACATTTATATAATGGAATATAACTCAGCCCTAGAGAATGAATTTGAGTCAGTTCTACTGAGGTGGACGAACCTAGAGCCTGCTTTACTGCTGCTGCTAAGTCGCTTCAGTCATGTCCAACTCTGTGCGACCCCATAGATGGCAGCCCACCAGGCTCCCCCATCCCTGGGATTCTCCAGGCAAGAATACTGGAGTGGGTTGCCATTTCCTTCTCCAATGCATGAAAGTGAAAAGTGAAAGTGAAGTCTCTCAGTCGTGTCCGACTCTTAGCGACCCCATGGACTGCAGCCCACCAGGCTCCTCCGTCCATTGAATTTTCCAGGCAAGAGTACTGGGGTGGGGTGCCATTGCCTTCCCCAGAGCCTGCTTTACAGACTGAAGTAAATCAGAAAGTGAAAAACAAATATTGAATATTAATGCATATAAATGGAATGTTGAAAAATAGCACTAATGAACTTATTTGCAGGGCAGCAACAGACACTCAGACATATAAAACAGGTTCATGGACACAGCAAGGGAAGGAGAAGGTGGGACAAATTGCAAGAGTAGCACTGAAACATATGCATTACCATATGTAAAATAGGTAGCCAGTGGGAATTTTCTGTATGATGCAGGGAGCTCAACCCAGTGCTCTCTGACAACCTCCAGAGGTGGGATGGAGTGACTGGGTGGGAGGGAGGCTCAAGGGGTAGAGGACACATGCATGCATACCTCTGCCTGATTCATGGTGATATATGGCAAAAACCAACACAAAATTTTTAAAGCAATTAACTTTCAACTAAAAACAAATACATTTGTTTTTTAAAAAACAGCAACTGAAAAAATATATTCTTATAATAATGCTCATTATTTTAAATTTCACTTTAATTAATAATGATTATTATTATTTTACCCTCAGCACTGCCTATGGTGTCTGGGACAACTAACATGTGTTCAGTAAGTAAGCAAAATCACACATTAAAATAAGAAACTGAAATTGTCATATGACCTGACTTTTAATTTTTATTTATTTATTTTTCAAAGTTGAGTTTTCTTTTAATTCTCAGATTATAAATATGAATAGTATGGTGATCTCTTTTTTATTATTATTTTTGTTTTACTTTAATTATAAAAAGTAACTCAAGATAATGGTAGCTACTTTTTTTAATTTATTCATTTTAATTAGAGGCTAATTACAATATTGTAGTGGTTTTGCAATATATTGACATGAATCCACCATGGGTGTACATGTGTCCCCCATCCTGAAACCCCCTTCTACCTCCCTCCCCATCTCATCCCTCTGGGTCATCCCAGTGCACCAGCCTCAAGCACCCTGTCCCATGCATCAGACCTGGACTGGCAATCCATTTCACATATGATAATATACATGTTTCAATACAGCTCTCCAAATTCACCCACCCTTGCCCTCTCCCACAGAGTCCAAAAGGCTGTTCTTTACATTTGTGTCTCTTTTGCTGTCAGGTATATAGGGTTATCATTGCTATCTTTCTAAATTCTATAAATACATGTTAGTATATTGTATTGGTGTTTTTCTTTCTGGCTTAGTTCACTCTGTATAATAGGCTCCAGTTTCATCCACCTCATTAGAACTGATTCAAATGTATTCTTTTTAATGAATGAGCAGTATTCCATTGATTTAGGTCGTACCTGAATGGTCTAGCGGTTTTCCCTACTTTCTTCAATTTGAGTCTGAATTTGGCAATAAGGAGTTCATGATCTGAGCCACAGTCAGCTCCTGGTCTTGTTTTTGTTGACTGTATAGAGCTTCTCCATCTTTGGCTGCATAGAATATAATCAATCTGATTTCGGTGTTGACCATCTGGTGATGTCCACGTGTAGAGTCTTCTCTTGTGTTGTTGGAAGAGGGTGTTTGCTGTGACCAGTGCATTTTCCTGGCAAAACTCTATTAGTCTTTGCCCTGCTTCATTCTGCATTCCAAGGCCAAATTTGCCTGTTACTCCAGGTGTTTCTTGACTTCCTACTTTAGCATTCCAGTCCCCTATAATGAAAAGGACATCTTTTTTGGGTGTTAGTTCTAA
>SJYT01068477.1:0-26895 GCA_006410635.1 Cephalophus harveyi | reverse complement strand
CCAGCACCACTTGTTAAAGAGATTGTCTTTACTCCATTGTATATTCTTGCCTCCTTTGTCAAAGATAAGGTGTCCATAGGTGTGTGGATTTATCTCTGGGCTTTCTATTTTGTTCCATTGATCTATATTTCTGTCTTTGTGCCAGTACCATACTGTCTTGATGACTGTGGCTTTGTAGTAGAGCCTGAAGTCAGGCAGGTTGATTCCTCCAGTTCCATTCTTCTTGCTCAAGATTGCTTTTGCTATTCGAGGTTTTTTGTATCTCCATACAAATTGTGAAATTATTTGTTCTAGTTCTCTGAAAAATACCGTTTGTAGCTTGATAGGGATTGCATTGAATCTATAGATTGCTTTGGGTAGTATACTCATTTTCACTATATTGATTCATCCAACCCATGAACACGGTATATTTCTCCATATATGTGTGTCCTCTTTGATTTCTTTCATCAGTGTTTTGTAGTTTTATATATATAGGTCTTTTGTTTTTTAGGTAGATATTTTCCTAAGTATCTTATTCTTTTCATTGTACTGGTGAATGGAATTGTTTCCTTAATTTCTCTTTCTGTTTTCTCATTGTTAAGGTATAGGAATGCAAGGGATTTCTGTGTGTTGATTTTATATCCTGCAACTTTTCTATATTCATTGATTAGCTCTAGTAATTTTCTGGTGGAGTCTTTAGGGTTTCCTATGTGGTGGATCATGTAATCTGCAAACAGTGAGAGTTTTACTTCTTCTGTTCCAATCTGGATTCCTTTTATTTCTTTTTCTGCTCTTATTTCTGTGGCCAAAATTTCTAAAGCTATGTTGAATAGCAGTGGTGAGAATGGTCACCCTTGTCTTGTTCCTGACTTTAGGGGAAATGCTTTCAGTTCTTCACCATTGAGGATAATGTTTGCTGTGGGTTTGCCATATATAGCTTTTATTTTGTTGAGGTATGTTCCTTCTGGGCTTCCCTGTGGCTCAGAGGTTAAAGCGTTTGCCTCTGATGTGGGAGACCCGGGTTCGATCCCTGGGTCGGGAAGATCCCCTGGAGAAGGAAATGGTAACCCACTCCAGTATTCTTGCCTAGAGAATCCCATGGACAGAGAAGCCTGGTAGGCTACAGTCCATGGGGTCGCAAAGAGTCGGACACGACTGAGCGACTTCACTCACTCACTCACTCATGTTCCTTCTATTCTTGCTTTCTGGAGGGGTTTTAAAATGTATGCTGAATTTCATCAAAGGCTATCTCTATATCTATTGAGATAATCCTATGGTTTTTATCTTTCAATTTGTTAGTGTGGTGTATTACATTGATTGATTTGTGGATACTGAAGAATCCTTGCATCCCTGGGATAAATCCCACTTGGTTATGATATATGATCTTTCTGATATGTTGTTTGATTATGTTTGCTAGAATTTTGTTAAGGATTTTTTCATCTATGTTCATCAGTGATATTGGCCTGTAGTTTTCTTTTTGTGTGTGTGTGGCATCTTTGTTCTGGTTTTGGTATTAGGGTGATGATGACCTCATAGAATGAGTTTTGAAGTTTACTTTTTCTGCAATTTTCTGGAAGAGTTTGCATAGGGTAGGTATTGGTTCTTCTCTAAATTTTTGGTTGAATTCAGCTGTGAAGCTGTCTGGTCCTGGGCTTTTTTTTTTTTTTTTGCTGGAATATTTTTGATTACAGTTTCAATTTCTGTACTTGTGATGGGTCTGTTAAGATTTTCTATTTCTTCCTGGTTCAGTTTTGAAAAGTTGTACTTTTCTAAGAATTTGTCCATTTCTTTCAAGTTGTCCATTTTATTGGCATATAGTTGCTGATAGTTGTCTTTTATGATCCTTTACATTTCTGTGTTGTCTGTTGTGATTTCTCCATTTTCATTTCTGATTTTGTTGATTAGATTTTTCTCCCTGTATTTCTTGATGAGTGTGGCTAATGCTTTGTCAGTTTTATCTTCCCAAAGAACCAGATTTTAGATTTGTTGATTTTTGCTATGATCTTTTTGTTTCTTTTGCACTTATTTCTACTCTAATTTTTAAGATTTCTTTTCCTTCTACTAACCCTGGGGTTTTTCATTTCTTTCTTTTCTAGTTGCTATAGGTATAGAGTTAGGTTATTTATCCGGCTTTTTTTCCTGTTGCTTGAGGTAAGTCTGTATTGCTCTGAACCTGCCTTTTAGCACTGCTTTTACAGTGTCACATAGGTTTTGGGTTGTTGTGTTTTCATTTTTCATTCGTTTCTATGCATATTTTGATTTCTTATTTGATTCCTTCTATGATTTGTTGTTTATTCAGCAGAGTGTTGTTCAGCCTCCATATGTTTCAATTTTTAATAGTTTTTCTCCTGTAATTGACATCTAATTTTACTGAATTGTGATCAGAAAAGATGCTTGGAATGATTTCAATTTTTTTTTTTTTTCAATTTACCAAGGCTAGATTTATGGTCCAGGATGTACTCTATCCTGGAGAAGGTTCCTTATACAATTGAGGAAAAAGTGAAATTCATTGTTTTGGGGTGAAATGTCCTATAGATATCAAATAGGTTTAACTGGTCTATTGTATCATTTAGAGTTTGTGTTTCCTTGTTAATTTTCTGTTTAGTTGATCTATCCATAGGTGTGAGTGTGGTATTAAAGTCTCCCACTATTATTGTGCTATTCTTAATTTTCCCTTTCATACTTGTTAGCATTTGCTTTACATATTGTGGTGCTCCTATGTTCAGTTCAGTTCAGTTCAGTCGCTCAGTTGGGTCCAAATCTGTGACTCCATGAATTGAAGCACCCCAGGCCTCCCTGTCCATCACCAACTCCCAGAGTTCACCCAGTAAGTCAGCTCTTCACATGAGGTGGCCAAAGTACTGTATTTTCAGCTTCAGCATCAGTCCTTCCAGTGAATACCCAGGACTGGTTTCCTTTAGGATGGACTGATTGGATCTCCTTGCAGTCCAAGGGACTCTCAACAACCTTCTCCAGCACCACAGTTCAAAAGCATTAATTCTTTGCCATTCAGCTTTCTTCACATTCCAACTTTCACATCCATACATGACCACTGGAAAAACCATAGCCTTGACTAGACGGACATTTTTTGGTAAAGTAATGCCTCTGCTTTCTAAAACGCAATCTAGGTTGGTCATAACTTTCCTTCCAAGGAGTAAGTGTCTTTTAATTTCATGGCTGGAGTTACCATCTGCAGTGATTTTGGAGCCCCCCAAAATAGTCTGACACTGTTTCCACTACCCCCCATCTATTTCTCATGAAGTGATGTTGGGTTCATATATACCCAACAATTGTTATATCTTTTTCTTGGATTGATCCTTTGATCATTATGTAATATTATTTGTCTCTTTTTACAGTCTTTGTTTTAAAGTCTGTTTTATCAGATATGGATATTGCTACTCCTGCTTTATTTTGGTCTCTCTTTCTGTGGAATATTTTTTCTCAGCTCTTCACTTTCAGTCTGTATGTGTCTCTTCTTTTGAGGTGGGTCTATTGTAGACAACATACATAGCCGTCTTGTTTTTGTATCCATTCAGCCAGACTTTGTCTTTTGGTTGGGGCATTAAATGTATTTACATTTAAGGTAATTATTGATAAGTATGATCCCGTTGCCATTTACTTTGCTGTTTTGAGTTCAAATTTATACACCCTTTCTGTGTTTCCTGTCTAGAGAATATCCTTTAGCATTTGTTGGAGAGCTGGTTTGGTGATGCTGAATTCTCTCAGCTTTTGCTTGTCTGTAAAGCTTTTGATTTCTCTTTCATGTTTGAATGAGATCCTTGCTGGGTACAGCAATCTGGGTTGTAGGTTTTTCTCTTTTATCACTTTAAGCATGTCATGCCATTCTCTTCTGGCCTAAAGAGTTTCTATTGAAAGATCAGCTGTTATCCTTATGGGAATCCCCTTGTGTGTTATTTGTTGTTTTTCCCTTGCTGCTTTTAATATTTGCTCTTTGTGCTTGATCTTTGTTAATTTGATTAATATGTGTCTCAGGGTGTTTAGCCTTGAGTATGTCATGTTTGGGACTCTCTGGATTTCTTGGACTTGGGTGACTATTTCCTTCCCCATTTTAGGGAAGTTTTCAACTCTTATCTCCTCAAGTATTTTCTCATGGTTTTTCCTTTTGTCTTCTTATTCTGGGACTCCTATGATTCAAATGTCAGGGCATTTAACATTGTCCCCAAAGTCTCTGAGGTTGTCCTCATTTATTTTAATTCCTTTTTTTCTCTTTTTTCCCTCTCTGCTTCATTTATTTCTATCATTCTGTCTTCTACCCTCCTTATCCTATCTTCTGCCTCCATTATTCTACTGTTGCTTCCCTTGAGAGTGCTTTTGATGTCATTTATTGCATTATTCATTATATATTGACAATTTTTTTTATTTCTTCTAGGTCCTTGTCAAACATTTCTTGCATCTTCTCAATCCTTGTCTCCAGGCTATTTATCTGTAACTTCATTTTGCTTTCAAGATTTTGGATCACTTTCACTATCACTATTCTGAATTATTTTTCAGGCAGATTCCCTATGTCTTCCTCTTTTGTTTGGTTTGGTGGGCATTTATCCTGTTCCTTTACGTGCTGAGTATTTCTCTGCCTTTTCATCCTGTTTAGATTGCTGTGTTTGTGGTGGCCTTTCCTTATTCTGGCAGTTTGTGGTTCCTCTTTATTGTGGAGGTTCCTCACTGTAGGTGGGGTTGAACAGGTGGCTTGTCAAGGTTTCCTGGTTAGGGAAGCTTGTGTCGGTGTTCTGGTGGTTGGAGCCAGATTTCTTCTCTCTGGAGTGCAATGAAGTGTCCAGTAGTGAGTTTTGAGATGTCTGTGGATTTGGCGTGACTTTGCGAAGCCTGTATATGGAAGCTCAGGGCTATGTTCTTGTGTTGCTGGAAAATGTACATGGCATGTCTTGCTCTGGAACTTGTTGGCTCTTGGGTAGTGCTTGTTTGCAGTGTAGGTATGGAGGCTTTTGGATAAGCTCTTATCAATTAATGTTCTCAGGAGTCAGGAGTTCTCTGGTGTACTCAGGATTTGAACTTAAGCCTCCTACCTCTGGTTTTCAGTCTTATTCTTACAGTTTCCTCAAGGCTTCTCCATCTATATAGCACTGATGATAAAAAATCTAGGTTAAAGATGAAAAGTTTCTGCACAGTGAGGGACACCTGGAGAGGTTCACAGAGTTACATGGAGAAGAGAAGAGGGAAGAGGGAGATAGATGTGACCAGGAGGAGAAGAGGGGGAATCAAAAGGGAAGTGAGCAAACTAGTCAGTAATCACTTCCTTATGTGCTCTCCACAGTCTGGACCCCTCAGAGATGTTCATGGATTTACACAGAGAAGAGAAGAGGGAGGAAGGAAGCAGAGGTTGTCAGGAGGAGAAAAGAGGGGATCAAAAGGAGAGAGACAGATCCAGCAAGTAATCAGTTCCCTAAGTGTTCCCCACAGCCCAGAACACACAAAGAGATTCACAGAGTTGAGTAGAGAAGAGAATGGGAGGGAGGGAATAGAGGCAACCTTGTGGAGAAGGAGAGTCAAAAGAGGGAGAGAGAAATCAAGCCAGTAATCACACTCCCAAGTAAAAATGGGCTTTGAAGATTTGGTTTTTAAAGGTACAAAATCAATAAAAAATACCAAAAAGCAAGGATTAAAAATCTAGAGTAGAGGTTAGACTCTCAAAAGTACAATATTTTTTTAAAAATTCACAAAAATTATAAAATATATGTATGAAGTTTGCTTTAAAAATATAGTCTTTTTTTACAAGGTAATTGTAGATTATAATGGAGAAGGCTCCACAGCCCAGAACACACAAAGAGATTCACAGAGTTGAGTAGAGAAGAGAATGGGAGGGAGGGAATAGAGGCAACCTTGTGGAGAAGGAGAGTCAAAAGAGGGAGAGAGAAATCAAGCCAGTAATCACACTCCCAAGTAAAAATGGGCTTTGAAGATTTGGTTCTTAAAGGTACAAAATCAATAAAAAATACCAAAAAGCAAGGATTAAAAATCTAGAGTAGAGGTTAGACTCTCAAAAGTACAATATTTTTTTAAAAATTCACAAAAATTATAAAATATATGTATGAAGTTTGCTTTAAAAATATAGTCTTTTTTTACAAGGTAATTGTAGATTATAATGGAGAAGGCGATGGCACCCCACTCCAGTACTCTTGCCTGGAAAATCCCATGGACAGAGGAGCCTGGTAGGCTGTGGTTCATGGGGTCACACAGAGTCGGACACAACTGAAGTGACTTAGCAGCAGTAGCAGCAGCAGTAGATTATAAAAATGAAAATTAAAGGAGTAATAGAGGACTTAATATTTTTTAATTAAAAAATGATAATAGTAAAAATATATCTAGGAATTTATCCAGAGCTGTTGTGTACAGTGTGGGATCAGTTCAGATTCAGATCGTTCCTTGATTTGGTTTATACTTCTCAAAATCTATAGGCCCCTTCCAATGTAGTCAGTACTAACTACAGGGTTTTAATCTGTTGCACCTGTCACTTCCAAAGTGATTCCCTCTGCTTATTTTAGCTTCTTCTGTTTGTTGGTCTCTTCAGTGTTTAATTTCTGTCCTGACAGAGGGGGTGAAGGTGGTCACTTATTTAGGCTCACTTGTTCAGTTATGCTGTGGGGAGTGAGGAACACTGCAAACAAATATCACTGGTGTGTGTGGGGAGTGCTCACAGTGTTTCAGCTGCACTGGGTTTGCCCCCACTCACGGCATGTGTGCTTTCCCAGTCTACACTTCTCAGGCTCTAGGTTGCTCTGCTGGAAACTGTCTGAGGCTGGCCTTGGGTTGCGTGCACTTCCCAGGTCTAAGCCACTCAGGTTCAGGTTCAGGTTCTCAAGTACTCTCCAAAGTCGCAGGTCGGTTGGGCCTGTGTTTTGTGCCTTTCCCAGGTCTGAGCAACTCAGGTGATCAGGTGCTTAGTAAGCACAGTCACCCCAAGGTAGTGCATCTTATCACTTCCCCTATCCCAGCCACTCGGTTTTCTGGATGTACAAGGGCACACCTTCTCAGATGTGCTGTGTGTCTCTTCTGGGGAGCTGATCTCTGGCTTCAACCATCTGGGTGGATGTCAACTGTCCAGAATCCCAAGAACTCTTGGTTAGCAGTAGAGCCTGTTTGCAGTTTGGTAGAGGATGATGCCTCTCTGGGGCTGCAATTGCCCCTTTCTGGCTCTGGCTACCCCCCACCTGCTTGTCTCCAGCTGAGGATCGGCCGGTCCACAGCCTGCTAGCTCTCCTCTGGTGTTTGCTCAGTCCTTTGTTCTGTGAGCTGTCCTGGCAGTGCCTCAGGTTAGGGCTTTTCGCAGGATAGTTCTTTCTCTCTCTTTTTTTCTTTCTCTCTCTCTCTCTGGATATCACACAGTTTGAGTTGCTAGCTCACGTTAGGTCCCTCAGGTTGCCCTCAGGGCATTTGGCCCAGTCCTTACTCTATGCAATGCAGCCCGCACCTTCCTGTTCAGCCCCCGCTTGCTGGTGGTGGCTGCGAATGCTGGGAGTTGCATTAGGCACATAATCTGTAGGTTTTGATTATTTATTTATTTTTCCTCCTGGTTATATTGTCCTCTTAGATTCCCAGATTCCCCATAGACCCACGGGTGAGAGTGTTTCCTGGTGTTTGGAAACTTCTTTTTTAAGACTCTCTTCCTGAGCTGGATCTCCATCCCTACCTCTTTTGTCTCTCTTTTTATCTTTTATATTTTGTCCTACCTCCTTTCAAAGACAATGGGCTGCCTTTCTGGGTGCCTGATGTCCTCTGCCAGCATTCAGAAGTTGTTTTGTGGACTTTGTTCAGCGTTCAAATGTTCTTTCACTGACTTTGTGGGGGAGAAAGTGGTTTCCCCATTGTATTCCTCTGCTATCTTCATGACCTGACTTTTTAAAGCAAATGAACAACTTTCAAAATAATTTCTGAAGATATAAATAAATGTTATGCAAAAAACATATAGAGTAACATGATATAAAAACAAAGATATTTTGCATGGTAAGAAAAGGGGAAAATTTCTCATGCACAATGATCTGAATTGATCAGTACTGATAATGGAATAGAGAATTCACTTTTAGAGCAAAATCAGTAATCAGATGTAGGGGAAAAAAAAGATTTTAGCTTATTTAATGTGAGAAAATTGACAGAAAATAAAATAGAACTTATGTAATAGTGTTGGAAAACAAATCAGGACTTGTCAAAGGAAGAAAATATCAGTTGAACTTGTAGCAAAATAACTCCTCATTTCTTCCCATACATTTTAATTAAGAGCTAAATGACATAAGGAAGTCAACAGAATGCTGAAAGGAGTGTGAGAAGTAGTAATGATAGGTATGTAAAAACAAAACTTTATTCAGTTTCATTTATAGATCTTGACTGTCTGCCAATCACCTATTTATATCTTTCCTGTTTGCCAGTTAATTCCTGCAAACCATGTGTATAGACACACACACACACACACATACACACACTTCAATATAACATAATACCAATTTCCTTAAAGGGAGAGGTGATAGCATAGATTTGGAAACCACTCTAAATATGGACAACAGGGCTGTGAGAAAAACATCAAGTTGTCTCCTTTTGGAAAAGCACGTATTCTGGAGGCTGTGAGAAGACTTTGTCCTGACTATTAGTTTTGACAGCTGTGGTCTTGGAGAAATTTTCAAAATGTTTTCAGTGATATGAAATGTTATACAAAATTAAGAAATTGTATGTTAGTGAAAGAGAGCACAGAATTCCCTCAAAAGTTAGGATGAAATGCTATGTCACTTAATAGATGAAGGGCTGGAATAAAAGTGCCCAATATATTTAGTTTCACAGGCTTTGTTTCCTCTTCTATAAAATAAGGCTCTTCATGTTATCTGAAAGAATTCCTTGGAATTTTAAATATTATAAACTCTGGCTCAGTACTCTATCCATACATGTTTCACATATGTTATATATGGAACATAAACAGAAAGAATTTTTGCATTATTTTCCCCCCAAAAAGTTGGGGGATTTAGAAGTTTTTGTTAGAATTTATATCTTATTTAAATTATATTTTTTGTTACTATTTTGCATAGAGATTGTAAGGGAGAGAATATCAAAGAAAGGAGGGAAGTGTAAAGGAAAGAAGTAGGGAAGAGGATGAGCAAGAGAAGAATGATTTCTGGCTAGCCAGGTAACACATAGCTGCCTAGCTTTTAGGTACAGCATGAAAACTTCTGCGGTTCTGGACTTTTGAATACTTTTGAATGATTACTTTGCATTTAACAAATGCAAAGATGATTCTTAATGATGTTTAATTGTTTTGTGTAGTTGAACGATGTGATTTATATGTTAGATACTTTTCCATTCTTTCCCCCTCCCCCAATTTGAGTCCTTTTCAGATATTCTTTATCTTAGAAAATGGTAGTCACAATATAAATGAAAAAAAAAAAAAAAGTCTGGCAGGCTCTAACCCTTAAATTCTAAATGTTTAAACATTTAGAGATGAGAGACTAAACAAATATTTTGAAAGAACAAAATGAAGAAAAATAGGTCTTTACAGAAACTTTTATTAAATATCTCCAACTGATATTTAAATTAAACAGGATTTCTTCAGTATTGGAAAAGGGGCAAAGAATGCAGAAGATATAATGAAAGTTTCATGGGCCTAAAAGAGCAGGTGCCTAGAGAGGTTTAGGTGAAAGGTGAAGTCGCTCAGTCGTGTCCAACTCTTTGTGACCCCGTGGACTGTAACCTACTAGGCTTCTCTGTCCATGGGATTCTCCAGGCAAGAATACTGAAGTGGATTGCCATTTCCTTCTCCAAGGGATCTTCCCAACCCAGGGATTGAACCTGGGTCTCCCGCATTGGAGGCAGACACTTTAACCTCTGAGCCACCAGGGAAGCCCTAAAGTGAAAGTCGCTCAGTCATGTCTGACTCTTTGCAACCCCATGGACTATACAGTCCATGGAATTCTCTAGGCCAGAATACTGGAGTGGGTAGTCTTTCTCTTCTCCAGGGGATCTTCCCAACCCAGGGATCGAACCCAAGTCTCCCGCATTGCAGGCAGATTCTTTACCAGCTGAGCCACCAGAGAAGCCCAAGAGAGATTTAGGGGGCTTAAAAGTTACAAAAGTTTTAGAGCCTCTTTGTGGACCCTGGGCTTTCTCTACATAGGCAACAAGGTCCCACCTATATACAGTCTATATTTTAAGTAGGCTATTAGGCTAAAGACAGTATTTTAAGTAGGTTTTACATGGGAACACAAAGGATTTCTAATTGGAATATGCATTACTGTTGTTCAGTCACTAAGTCATGTCCAGCTCTTTGTGACCTTATGAACTGTGGCACCTAAGACTTCCCTGTCCTTCACTATCTTCCAGACTTTGCTCAAAATCAAGTCCATTGAGTCAGTGATATGATACAACCATCTCATCCTCTGTTGTTCCCTTGGACTCTTGCTCTCAATTTCTCAGCATCAGGTATTTTCCAGTGAATCAGCTCTTCACATCAGGTGGCCAAAATATTGGAGCTTCAGATTTAGCATCAGTCGTTCCAATGAATATTCAGGGTTGATTCCTTTTAGGATTGATTGATTTGATCTCCTTGCTGTCCAAAGGACTCTCAAGAATCTTCTCCAGCACCACAGCTTGCAAGCATCAATTTTTTTAGTTCTCAGTTTTCTCTACGGTCCATTTCTCACATCGGTACACGACTACTGGAAAAACCATAGCTTTGACTAAAAGGAGTTTTGTTGACAAAGTGATGTCTCTGCTTTTCAATACAATGTCTAGGTTTTTCATAGCTTTTCTCCTAAGGAGCAAACATCTTTTAATTTCATGGCTGCAGTCACCATCCACAGTGATACTAGAGCAGAATAAAATAAAGTCTGTATTTCCAATTTTTCCCCATCTATTTGCCATGAAGTGATGGAACCTGTGACTGGATGCCATGACCTTCGTTTTTGAATGTTGAGATTTAAGCCAGCTTTTTCACTCTCGTTTTTCACCTTCATCAAAAGGCTCTTTAGTTTACCTGCATTTTCTACCATTAGCATGGTATTACCTGCATATCGGAGGTTGTTCATATTTCTCTCAGCAATCTTGATTCCAGCCTGGCATATTTTGTGAGTACTCAACATAGAAGTTAAAAAAGCAGGATGATGATATGCAGTTTTGACTAATCCTTTCTTGATTTTGAACTAGTCCATGTTCCCTGTCTGGTTCTAACTGTTGCTTCTTGTCCTGCATGCAGGTTTCTCAGGAAGGAATTTCCACAGTCTGTTGTGATTTAGAGTCAAAGGCTTTAGTGTAGTCAATGAAGAAGAAATATATATATAATGTAATTCTCTTGCTTTCTGTATGATCCAATGAATTTTTTGCAATTTGATTTCTTGTTGCTATGCCTTTTCAAAATCCAGCTTGTACATCTGCAAGTTCTTGCTTCATATACTGTTGAAGCCTAGCTGGAAAGATTTTTAGCATTACCTTGCTAGCATTTGAACAGAGAAAAATTGTCGTTTGAACATTCACTGGTATTGTTTTTTTTTTTTTTTTTGGGGGGGGGGGGCGACTGGAATGAAAACTGAACTTTTCCAGTCCTGTGGCCACTGCTGAGCTTTCCGAATTTTCTGGCATATTGAGTGCAGTGCTTCAACAGCATTATCATTTAAGATTTTAAAAATCTCAGTTGGAATTCTCCCGCCTCTGTTAACTTTATTTATCGTAATGCTTCATAAGGGCTGCTTAATTTCACACTTTAGGATGCCTGGCTTTACATTATTGTAGTTTTTTGGGTCATTTAGTTTTTTTTTTAAATATAGTTCTTCTGGGTATTCTTGCCACCTCTTCTTCTGCTTCTTTTAGGTCCTTGCCATTTCTGTCCTTTATTGTGCTTATTCTTTCATGAAATGTTCCCTTGGATTCTCCAATTTTCTTAAAGACATCTCTAGTCTTTCTCATTATATTGCTTTCCTCTATTCATTGAATTGTTCACTTAGCAAGGCTTTTTTTTTTTCTCTCTTCTTGAAATTCTGTAGAACTCTGCATTTAGTGGGTATTTCGTTCCGTTTCTTCTTTGCTTTTGCTTCCCTTCTTTTCCAAGCTATATGTAAGGCCTCCTTAGACATCCACTTTGCCTTCTTGAATTTCTTTTTCTTGTGGATGTCTTTGATCATTACCTTCTGTAAAATGATATGAGCCTCAGTCCATGATTTTTCTGGCACTCTCTCTACCAGACCTAATCTCTTAAATCTATTTGTCATCTTCATTGTAGAATTATAAGGAATTTTAATTAAGTCTTATCTGAATGGTCTAGTGGTTTTCATTGCTTTCTTTAATTTGAGCCTGAATTTGACAATAAGGAGATGATGATTGAAGCCACAGTCAGATCCAGGTCTTTTTTTTTTTTTTTTATAATGCCTGTATAAAGATTCTCCATCTTCAGCTGCAAAGAATATAAGCAATCGGATTTCTATATTGAACATATGGTGATGTCCATGTGTAGAGACATCTCGTGTGTTGTTAGAAGAGAGTGTTTGCTATGACCAATGTTTTCTGTTGGCAAAATTCTGTTAGCCTTTGTCTTGCTTCATTTTGTTCTCCAAAGCCAAACTTGCCTGTTACTCCAGATATCTCTTGACTTCCTACTTTTACATTCCAATACCCTATGATGAAAGAACAGTTTTTTTCTTTGCATTAGTTATAGAAGGTCTTGAGTATCTTCATAGAATCATTTAACTTCATCTTTGACATTAGTGCTTGGGGCATAGATTTGGTACTGTAATGTTGAATGGATTGCCTTGGAAACAAGCCAAGGCCATTCTGTCATTTTTGAGACTGCACCCACATAAGGCATTTCAGACTGCTTTGTTGATTACTAGAGCTACTCCACTTTTTCTAAGAGATTCTTGCCCACAGTAGAAGATATAATGGTCATATGAATTAAATTTGCCTTTCCTCATCCATTTCAGTTTACTAATTCCTAAAATGTCCATACTCACTCTTTCTGTCTCTTGCTTGACATTGTCCAATTTACCTCAATTCAGGCACCTGAGTGATCACATGGATCCAGCATTATCTAACTCAATAAAATAATGAACTATGCAATGTAGGGCCACCAAAAATAGACATCTCATGGTGGAGTGCTCTGACAAAGTGTGGTGCAGTGGAGGAAGGAATGGAAAATGACTTCAGCATTCATGCCTTGAGAACCCATGAATAGTATGAAAATTCAAAAAGATATGACATTGAAAGATGAACCCCTCCCCCAAGTCGTTAGGTGCCAAATGTGCTACTGGAGAAGAATGGAGAAATAGATACAAATAGATCCAGAAGGAATGAAGAGGCTGAGTCAAGTGAAAACAATGCCCAGTTGTGGATATATCTTGTGGTGAAAGTAAAATCCAATGTTGTAAAGAACAATACTGTACAGGAACTTGAAATGCTAGGTCCATGAATCAAGGTAAATTGGAAGTGGTCAAACAGAAGATGGCACAAGTGAACATAGACATTTTAGGAATCAGTGAACTAAAATGGACTGGAGGGAGTGAATTTAATTCCAATGAACATTATACCCATTACTGTGGGCAAGAATCCCTTAGAAGAAATTAATGGAGCTCTCCTTACAGAAGACAGCAAAAGAGTTTTAACTGCAGTGCTTGGGTGCAATCTCAAAAACAGATTGATCAGAATGATCAATCAATGATTGACAGAACAATCTCTCTTCGTTTCATAGGCAAGCCATTCAATATTAGAGTAATGCAAGTCTATGACCCAACCACAATACCAAAGAAGTTGAAGTTGAACAGTTCTATGAAGACCTACAAGACCTTCTAGAACCAACACACATCCACACAAAAAAGTGACCTATTCATCATAGGGGACTGAAATGGAAATGTAGGAAGTCAGGAGATACCTGGAATACAGGAAAGTATGGCCTTGGAGTAAAAAATGAAGCACGAGAAAGGCTAAGGAGAAAAGGAAAGATATACCCACCTGAAAGCAGAGTTCCAAAGAATAAGAAGGAGAGATGAGAAGCCTTCCTCAGTGATCAACGAAAAGCAACAGAAGAAAATAATAGAATCGGGAAGACTGGAGATCCCTTCAAGAAAATTAGAGATACTTGGGGAATATTTCAGGGAATGATGTGCACAATAAAGTAGTAAAACTGTTATGGACCTAAAAGAAGTAGAAGATAGTAAGGCAAGGTAAGAAGAATACACAAAGGAACTATATAAAACTGATGTTAATGACCCAGGACACCACAGTGGTGTGATCACTCACCTACAGCCAGATATCCAGGAGTGCAAAGTCAAGTGGGTCACAGGAAACATCACTACAAACAAAGCTAATGGAGTTGATGGAATTCCAGTTGAGCTATTTCAAACTCTAAAAGGTGATGCTGTTAAAGTGCTGCACTCAATATGCCAGCAAATATGGAAATCTCAACAGTGGCCACAGGACTAGAAAAGATGTTTTCATTTCAATCCCAAAGGAGGGCAATGTCAAAGAATGTTCAGACTGTCACACACTTACACACTCATTTCACATGGTCACAAAGTTATGCTAAAAATTCTCCAAGCCAGGCTTCAACAGTACATGAATTGAGACTTTTCAGATGTTAAAACTGGTTTTAGAAATGTCAGAGGAATCAAAGATCAAATTGCCAACATCCATTGGATCATAGAAAAAGCAAGAGTTCAAGAAAAACGCATCTACTTCTGCTTTATTGACTACTCCAAAGCCTTTGACTCTGTGGATAAGAACAAACTGGAAAATTCTTCAACTTCAGGAATACCAGACCACCTTCCTGGCCTTCTGTGAAACCTGTATGCAGGTCAAGAAGTAACATCTAGATCTGGATGTAGAACAACAGACTGGTTCCAAATCAGGAAAGTAGTGAGTCAAGGTTGTATATTGTCACTCTGCTTATTTAACTTATACACAGAATACATCATGTGAAATGCAGGGCTGGATGATACACAACCTGGAATCAAGATTGTCAGGAGAAATAACAATAATGTTAGATATGCAGATGATACTACCCTTATGACAGAAAGTGGAGGGAAACTAAAGAGCCTCTTGATGAAGGTGAAAAAGGAGATTGAAAAATCTCCTTAAAACTCAACGTTCCAAAAATGAAGATCATGGCATCTGGTTCCATCACTTCATGGCAAATAGATGGGGAAACAATGGAAAAAAAGAGTATTTTCTTTTGTTCCAAAATCACTGCAAATGGTAACTGCAGTTATGAAATTAAAAGATGTTTGTTCCTTGGAAGAAAAACTATGACAAATCTAGGCAGCATATTAAAAAGCAGAGACATTTCTTTGCCAACAAAGGTCTATATGTTCAACACTATGGTTTTTCAAGTATTCATGTATGGATGTGAGATTTGGACCATAAAGAATGCTGAGCACCAAAGAATTGTTGCTTTTCAACTGTGGTGTTGGAGAAGACTCTTGAGAGTTCCTTGGACAAAAAGGAGATCAAAACAGTCAATTCTAAAGGAGTTCAATCCTGAATATTTATTAGAATGTTAAATTGAATTCTGAAATACTTAATATTAAATTAAATATTGATTTGATACTGAAGCTGAAGTTCCAATACTTTGGCCACCTGATTGAAGAACTGGCTCCTTAGAAAAGACCGTGATAATGGGCAAGATTGAAGGAAGGAACAGAAGGGGAAAAGAGAGGATGAGAATGTTTGGATGGCATCACTGATTCAATGGACATGGGTTCGGGTGAACTCCAGGAGTTGGTGATGGACAGGGAGGCCTGGCATACTGTGGTTCATGGGGTTGCAGAGAGTCGGACATGACTGAGACTGAACTGAAGTGAACTGCACTCCTGCAGACTCACATAATATATCTGTACAGAAATATATATGGATATGTATACATATAATCTATATACATACATATGTCACATCTTCTTTAATAATTCATCTGTAAATGAATATTTAGGCATCTTCAATTTCTTGGCTATCATAAATAGTGTGGTAAGAAAGAACACTGGGCGTGCATGGATATTTTCAAATTATAATTTTGTATGTATATTTTCAAATTATGCTATGTATGTATGTTTTCAAATTACAGTTTTGTATGTATAATTATTGTGCATGTATATTTTCAAACTGTGTTTGGTTATATTTTCAAGAGTGGGATTACAGGATCATATGGTAATTCTGTTTTTAGATTCTTTTTTCTTTTTAATTTTATTTTTACTTTATTTTACTTTACAATATTGTATTGGTTTTGCCATACATTGACATGAATCCACCATGGGTGTATACGAGCTCCCAATCCTGAATCCCCCTCCTACCTCCTACCCCATATCATCTCTCTGGATCATCCCCGTGCACCAGCCCCAAGCATCCTGTATCCTGTATCGAACATAGGCTTGTGCTTCGTTCTTACATGATAGTATACACGTTTCAATGCCATTCTCCCAAATCATCCCACCCTTTTCTTTGGCCCATTTTTTGATTGGGTCATTTATTTTTCTGGAGTTGAGCTGCATAAGTTGCTTGCATATTTTTGAGATTAGTTGTTTGTCAGTTGCTTCATTTACTATTGTTTTCTCCCATTCAGAAGGCTGTCTTTTTTATCTTGCTTATAGTTTCCTTTGTTGTGCAGAAGCTTTTAATTTTAATTAGATCCCATTTGTTTATTTTTGTTTTTATTTCCAGTATTCTGGGAGGTGGATCATAGAGGATCCTGCTGTGATTTATGTCAGAAAGTGTTTCTTAAGGAAGCTCCATACTGTTCTCCAAAGTGGCTGTACTAATTTACATTCCCAACAACAATATTAGACAGTTCCTTTTCTCTACAGTCTCCCGATGATTATTTATAGACTATTGGATAATGACCATGATGGCAAGAATGAAGTAATACTTCATTGTATTTTTGTTTTGAAGTTCTCTAATGATTAGCAATGTTGAGCTCTTACATGAGCCTGTTGGCCATCTATATGTCTTCACTGGAGAAATATCTATTTAGGTCTTCTGCCCAGTTTTAGATTGGAATGTTGGATTTGATGTTTGTATCTTTTGGAGGTTAATCCCTGTTGGCTGCATTGTATGTAAATGTTTTATTCCATTCTATAAGTTGTATTTTTATTTTGCATATGTTTTACTTTGTTATACAAAAGCTATTTAAGATTAATTAGGTCTCCTTGTTCATTTTATTTTTATTTCCATTACTCTAGGAGACAGATCCAAAAACATGTTGTTACAATTAAGGTCAGAGGGTGTTCAGTGTATATTTTAATCTAGGAGTATTATGGTGTGGTCACTGAACTAGAGGCAGACTTCCTGGTTTGTGAAGTCAATTGGGCCTTAGGAAGCATGACTACAAACAAAGTTAGTGGAGGTGATGGAATTCCAGCTGAGACACTCAAAATCCTAAAAGATGATGCTGTTAAAGTGCTGTGCTCTATATGCAACACATTTGGAAAACTCAGCAGCAGCCTCAAAACTAGAAAAGGTCAGTTTTCATTCCAATTCCAAAGAAAGGCAGTGTCAAAGAATGTTCAAACTACCATATAATTGTGCTTATTTAACATGCTAACAGGGTAATGCTCAACATCCTTTAAACTAGGCTTCAAGAGTACAGGAACTGAGAGCTTCAATACGTACAACCTGTGTTTAGAAAAGGCAGAGGAATCGGAGATCAAATTTCCAACATCCATTTGGTCATAGAAAAAGCAAAGGAATTCCAGGAAAACATCTATTCTGTTTCATAGACTAAGTGAACATCTTTGACTATGTGGTTCATAACAAACTATGGAAAACTCTTAAATAGATGGGAATAATATCAGGCCACCTTACTTACAGGCCACTCCAGTCATAAATTTTGATTTTTTTTTTTGTTTTCATTTTGATTTGTCTCTCTTTATATATATATTTTAATTTCCTCTTTGATTTCTTTAATGATCCATTGTTTGTTTGGCAGCATATTGTTTAGACTCCATGTTTGTATTATTTGAATTTTTTTTTATATATTTAACTTCTAATCTCAGATTGATGTGGTCAGAAAAACAATGCCTGGTTTGATTTCCATTTTCTTAAATAGACCAAGGCCTGTTTTGTGGCCCAGCATGTGATCTATTCTGGATATTATTCTATGTGCACTTAATAGATTCTCTATTCTGCTTCATTCAAATGGAATGCTCTATGATGGTGGTTTATTTGCCAAGTCATGTTCCTCTTTAGTTCCTCTTCACTTTCTGCCATTAGGGTGGTATCAGTTGCATATCTGAGGTTTTTAATATTTATCATGGCAATCTTGATTCCAGCTTTGATTCAGTCAACCTGGCATTTTGTATGATGTACTCTGAATATAAGCTAAATAAACAAGATGATGATATACACAGCTTCAATGTACTCCTTTCTCAATTTTGAACCAGTTCATTGTTCCATCTAATGGTTGTTTCTTGACCTGCATACAGATATGTCTGACTCTTGTGATCCCATGGACTCTAACCCACCATGCTCCTCTGACCATGGAATTTCCCAGGCAGGAATACTCTATTGGGTTGCCTTTTCCTTCCCCAGGGGGTCCTTCCAACCCAGGGGTTGAATTCAAGTCACATGTATTACAGGTGGATTCTTTACTGACTGAGCTAATAGGGAAGCCCTATAAATATCAATTAAGTCCATCTGGTGTAATGTATAACTTAAGAGTTTTGATTCCTACTTGATTTTTTTTTTTCTGGGTGATCTGTCCACCGATATAAAATGAGGTGTTAAAGTTCTATTATTATTACATTTCTGTCAATTTCTCTTTCTATATTTGTTAAAATTTGCCTTATATAGAGAGGTGCTCCTATGTTGGATGCATATCTATTTACAATTGCTATATTGTCTTCTTCAATTGATCCTTTCATCATTGTGTGTTGTCCTTCTTTGACTCTTGTAAATCTTTGTTGTGAAGTCTCTTTGATTCTTGTAAATGTTTATTCTGAAGTCTCTTTTGTCTGATACTAGTATGGCTACTTCAGCTTTCTTTCGATTTCAATTTGCATGAAATATCTTTTTCTATCTCCTCACTTTCAGTCTGTATGTGTCCCTAGATTTGAAATGGGTCTCTTGTAGACAGTATATATATACCTTATATATCCATTCAGTCAGTATATTTTCATTGGTTGTAACCCATTTACTTTTAAGGTATTTATTGATTAGTTTTTATTACAATATTGTTGGGCTTCCTTTGTGGCTCAGCTGGTAGAGAATCCACCTCCAATGAGGGAGACTTGGTTCAATCCCTGGGTTGGGAAGATCCTACAGCGAAAGGAAAGGCTACACACTCCAGGAAAACTGGCCTGGAAAACTCCATGGACTGTATAGCTCATGGGGTCATGAAGAGTTGTACACAACTGAGTGACTTTCACACTCACACTCACAATATTATTACTTGTTTTGGATTTTCTTTTTGTTCCTTTTCTCTTTTGCTTTCTGTTCTTGTGATTCAATGACAATATTTAGTGTTGTGTTTGGATTACTTTTTCTTTATATATATATATATATATATATATATATTGGACAATTTTGCTGTACAGTTTCATTAGATTTTGATATTGCAGTTTATAAGTATACATGATTGCTTTAAGTTGCTGATCTATTCATTTCAAATGCATTTCAAATGTCCTGCATTGTACATTCTCATGATTACTGGTTTTGTATCATATTTGTGTGTGGATAATTTCCTACTTTTGCTGTTTGTTTTCCTTTACTGGTGAAGTTGCTCATTCCATAATTTTCTTGTTTCCGCCTCTGTCCTTTTCTATTCTTCCTAGAGAAGTTCCTATAGCATTTTTGTAAAGATAGTTTGGTGTTATTGAATTATTTTAATTTTATTTGCCCATAAGGTTTTTTATCTCTCTGTCAAACATCAAGAAGAGCATGCTGGTTAGAGTATTCTTGCTTATAGGTTCTTCCCTTTCACCACATCAAACATATCATGACACTCCCTTCTGTACTTGAGTTTCTGTTGAAAAATCAGCTAATAACTTTATGAAGATTCCTTTGTAATTTAGTTGCTGCTTTTATTTATTTATTTATTTTATTTTAAGCTTTTGTCAATTTGACAACTATGTGTCTTGGTGTGTTCCTCTTTGGTCAATCTATATGGGACTATGCATTTCCTGGACTTGGGTGTCTGTCTTCTTTCCCATGTTAGGGAGATTTCAGCTCTCATCTCTTCATATACTTCCTCAAGCCCTTTATCTCACTCTTCTCCTTCTTGGGCTACTATAATGCAAATGTTTAATGTTGTTGCAGAGGTCTCTTTATCAGTTCTTATTTCTCTTTATTTTTTCATTGTTCTGTTCTGAAAGGGTGACCTCTATCCTTCTTTCAGCTCATTTATCCATGGCTCAAAGGATAAAGTGTCTGCCTGCAATGCATGAGACCTGGATTTGATCCCTGGGTTGGAAAGATCCCCTGGAGAAGGAAATGACAACCCACTCCAGTATTCTTGCCTGGAAAATCCCATTGACAGAGGAGCCTGGCAGGCTACAGTCCATGGGGTCACAAAGAGTTGGACATGATTGAGTGAATTCACACACACATCCATTCTTCTGTCTCCTTTTTTTCTGCTATTGTTTCCGTCCAGGGTATTTTTTTTTTTTTTAATTTCAATATTGTATTCTTCAACTCTGGTTATTATTTATATTTTTTAACTCTTTGCTAAAAAGCTTCTTGTATCTTTTCTCTTTGTGCATCCATTTGTTTCCTGAGACCTTGAATCATGTTTATGATCAGTACTCTGAACCTTTCTCAGGTAGATTGCTTCCCTCCATTTCACATAACTGTTCTTTTGAGGTTTTTGTCTTGTTCTTTTGCCTAGAACATATTCCTCCACAGTCTAATTTTGTCTAAAATTGTATTTGCATTATTATGTATGTGGAAAGTTAGTTATGTTTCTCAACTTTGGAGAAGTGGCCCTCTGGAGGATATATCCAAGCAGCACACTCTCTCCTTGTGACACAGGGACCAGGGGCCAGTGGTCCCATGGTAAATTATTTCCTGTGTTTATTGATTCAGTTCCTTAGGCTGTGGGTTTGTAACTTTGTTGCTTCTGGAGTCTGTCCACTGGTGGGTGAAACTGGGTCTGGGCCTTTGGTGGCCAGGGCCATTTCAAGTGGTGTGGTGTGTCTAGAGGCAGCTCTGGGCTCAGGAAGTCTTTTAAGCAGTCTCTCTGCTGATGGGTGGGACTACGCTGTCACTTTATTTGTCATTTGGCCTGAGGCATCCCAGAACTGGAGCCTACAAGTTGTTGACTGGTGCCAGCGTTTGATGCCAAACATCAGCCTCCAGCAGAGCTTATGCTGATGAATACTCCTTAATACCTCTGCCACCATTGCTCTAGTCCCCACAGTGAGCCATTATTGCCCCCATTTCCAGAGGACACCCTCCAAAAACCACGTGTATGTCTGGTCCAGGCTCCTATGAAATCAGTTCTTTTCCCTAGGTCCCAATACACATGAAATTTTATGTGCACCTTCCAAGAGTATAGTCTTTGTTCCTCAAGTCCTGTGGACCTTATATAATGAAACCCTGTTGGTCTTAAAAGCCATATATTCTGGTGGCCTCCTTCCATGGTCTTACAGTTTCAGCAGGGGAGAGTGATATGGGGCTCAGATATCTCCCCCCGTGAGAGAACTTAATGATTAATTATTCTCCAGTCTATGAATTGCCCACCTGAGGTGTTTTCAGTTTTGATTATACAGTGATTGTGCTCCTCCTTCAACCCACTCCAGTACTCTTGCCTGGAAAACCCCATAGGCAGAGGTTCCTGGTAGGCTGCAGTCTGTGGGGTCGCTAAGAGTAGGACATGACTGAGCTACTTCAATTTCACTTTTCACTTTCATGCATTGGAAAAGGAAATGGCAACCTACTCCAGTGTTCTTGCCTGAAGAGTCCCAGGGACAGGGGAGCTGGGTGGGCTGTCGTCTATGGGGTCGCAGAGTCGGACACGACTGAAGTGACTTAGCAGCAGCAGCAGCTCCTCCTTCATCCTCATTGCTGATTCTTTTTAAAGTCTTTAAATGTAGAATATCCTTGTTGATATGTTCCAATATCTTTTAATTGATGATTCTTTTTATTTATTGTTCATCAGTTAGTTGTAGTTTTGTTGTGCTTGTGAGAGAAGGTGAGCTCAAGTGAAGGAGGGCATAGCAAACTACTCTAATACTCTTTCCTGGAGAATCCCTATGGACAGAGGGGACTGGTGGGCTACAGTCCATATGGTCACAAAGAGTCAGACACAACTGAAATGGCTTAGCACATATGCATATAAATATGTTCACATATATATTCATTCATCTATTGATGTGCACCTCAGTTCCATATCTCAGTTATTATAAATAATGCTGCAATGAACATTAGTTCAGTCACTCAGTCGTGTCTGACACTTTGGGAACCCACGCACTGCAGCATGCCAGGCTTCCCTGTCCCTCACCAACTCCCAGAGCTTGTTCAAACTCATGTCTATCGAGTCAGTGATGCCATCCAATCGTCTCATCCTATATTGTCCCCTTCTCCTCCTGCTTTCAATCTTTCCCAGGATCAGGGTCTTTTCCAAGGAGTAAGTTATTTGCATCAGGTGGCTAAAGTATTGGAGTTTCAGCTTCAGCATCAGTCCGTCCAATAAATACTCAGAACTGATTTATTTATTTCAGCAATGAGCATATGTGTGCATATATCTTTCCTAATTAGTGTTTTTGTTTTATTCAGATAAATATTTGGAACAGAATTGCCAGATTATATAGTTCTCTCACTGTGGTTTTCATTTGCATTTTCTTCATCTTTGATGAAGTTGCAGACTGTATATGGCACAACTTTTCATATGCCTTTTAGCCATCTGTACATCTTTCTTGAAAAAAAAAATGTCTACTCAGATTCTCTGTGCATTTTATTTTTCTCAGAATAAAGGTAAGTCCTTTTAATTGCATATTTTAACACTGAAAAGATGATCATATTTATCTCACTTAACAATTTTGTTACAAAGGGATGAAAAATTTATCATTATTTGGCATTGATCTAAGGATTGGAGTTTTAGAACTCCTGGTATAAAACACTTCATACAATTATTTTAAATTATTTATAAATATCTGGGCCTCTCAAATATTTCAACATAGGGACTTGAAGTTAAACTACCACATTCAAAATTATCTTTAGTGACTATTTTTAGCTAGACTTTTTAAAAAGAGCAATAATATGTTTCCATTTATAGCAGTCCACAGTTCATTCAGTCTTTTTAAAGTTTTTTCCTAATATCCCTTCTCTGTTCCTAGACCCCATGTAGGATCCCACATTACACTTAGACATCCTATTTCCTTAGGTTCCTCTTGTCTGTAATAGTCTCTTAGATGCTCTTTCTCTCTCTTTTTAAAATTAATTTAAAAAAATTAATTGGAAGATAACTGCTCTAAAATGTTGTGTAGGTTCTGCCATACAAAAATTCAAATCAGCAGTGATTATATAAACGTCTCTTGCTTTGTTAGCTGCCCTCCCCTTGCCCATCCCACCCCTTTAGGTCAAAAAAGAACACCAGGCTCAGCTACCTATGCTTTATAGCAGCTTACCACTAGTTAGCTATTTCACACATTCCCTGGTAAATCAGCTGGTAAAGAATCCACCTGCAATGCGAGAGACCCTAGTTTGGTTTCTGGATCAGGGAGTTCCCCTGGAAAAAGGATGAGCTATCCACTCCTGTGTTCTTGGGCTTACCTCGTGGCTCAAATGGTAAAGAAATCTCGTGCAATGCAGAAGACCTGGGTTGAGAAGATCCCCTGGAGAAAGGCATGGAAGCCCACTCCAGTATTCTTGCATGGAGAACCGCCATGGATAGAGGAGCCTAGTGGGCTTCTACAGTCCATGGGGTTACAAAGAGTAGGACACTACTGAGTGACTAAGCACAGCACAGTGTATATATGTCAATGCTACTTTCTCAATTTGTTTCACCATCTCCATCCCCTGCTGCATCCACAAGTTCATTCTCTACACTCACATCTCCATTCCTTCCCTGAAAATAGGTTTATCATTTCTATTTTTCTATATTATATATATATATACATTATATATATCCATTATATAAATTTTTTTTTTCTTTCTGACTTTTACTTCACTTTTTATAACAGACTCTAGATTCATTTATCTAACTACAACTGAATCAGATTTGTTCATTTTTATGTCTGAGTGATATTCTGTTATATATGTGTACCACATTTTCTTATCCCTTCATTTATCAATGGACAGCTCAGTTGCTTCCAAATCCTGCTTATTGTAAATAATACTGCAATGAACAATGATCATTGGAGCACATGCATCTTCTTGAATTCTGACTTTCTCAGGATATACACACAGTAGTGAGATTACTGGGTAATATAGCAAATTTATTCCTAGTCTTTTAAGAAATATCCATACTGTTCTCCATAGTTTTTGCATCAATTTACATTCCCATCCAGTGCAACAGGGTTCCCTTTTCATTATATCCTATCTAAAATTTATTGCTTGTAGATTTTTAAATAATGGCTATGCTGATTGACATGAGGTGTTACCTCATTGTAAATTTGATTTGCATTATTCTAATAATGAATGATGTTAAGCATTTTTTCTTGTGTTTATTTACCATCTATAGATCTTCTTTGGAGAAAAGTTCGTTTAGATATTCTGTCCATTTTTTTTTATGCATGCACATACTATTTATTAACCAAAAGAAATTCTATTCTTATTACACTTGACATCTTTAGAATTTAAAAAAATAATCTAATATATTAAAGATCTGGGTTAACAAGCATTATTATACATTCAAATTATTTATGGTCCTACTGAGTGTTGTTCATCCTAACATATAGTAGGCGGTTTGTTACCAGATCCAGCAGAGTCTATTAAATATCCACAATAAGCTTAATTTTTTTGATTACTTCAGGGAAATAAAAGAGTAGCAAGCCATAAAACTGTAAGATAAATGAAGTCATAGTTTACTTGTACAAAGAACATAGTCTCCTATAACAATAATTCAAAGATTCTATGAATCAAATGTATGTGTTTAGATATGGAGTGATATTCTTTCTCAATATCATTGCTTCTCAGTGCCATATAATTAAAAAAATAATATAGACAAAATTAATTAATAGTTACTTAGCATAAGTTAAAACATGTGATAAGTTCAGTTCAGTCTCTCAGTCATGTCTGACTCTTTGAGGTTGCATGCATGCCAGGTTTCCCTGTCATTCACCATCTCATGGAGCCTACTCAAATTCATGTCCACCGTGTTAGTGATGCCATCCAACCATCTCATCCTCTGTCATCCCGTTCTCCTTCTGCCTTCAATCTTGCTCAGCATCAGGGTCTTTTCAAACGAGTCAGTTCTTCACATCAGGTGGCCAAAGTACTGGAGTTTTAGCTTCAGCATCTGTCCTTCCAATGAATATCCAGGGTTGATTTTCTTTAGGAAATTGAATGGTGTTAAAGTGGACTTCGGAGAAGGCAATGGCACCCCACTCTGGTACTCTTGCCTGGAAAATCCCGTGGATGGAGGAGCCTGGTAGGCTGCAGTCCATGGGGTCGCAAAGAGTCAGACACGACTGAGCGACTTCACTTTGACTTTTCACTTTCATGCATTGGAGAAGGAAATGGCAACCCACTCCAGTATTCTTGCCTAGAGAATCCCAGGGATGGGGGAGCCTGGTGGGCTGCCATCTAAGGGGTCGCACAGAGTCGGACATGACTGAAGCGATTTAGCAGCAGCAAAGTGGACTTCCCTTGTGGCTCAGATGGTAAAGTATCTGCCTACAATGCTGGAGAACTGGGTTCCATCCCCGGTTTGGGAAGATACCCTGGAGAAGGAAATGGCAACCCACTCCAGTACTCTTGCCTGTAAAATCCCATGGATGGAGGAGCTTGGCAGGCTACAGTCCATGGGGTCACAAAGAGTCGGACATGACTGAGTGACTTCACTTTCACTTTCAAAGTGTTTAAATAGAGAAGAATTAAGATCTGAGTTACATTTAAAAGAAAAAAGAAAATTTGATTTGGCTACAAAGTAAAGAATATTTGGAGTGGAGCAGGAATAGAAGCAGAGAGATCCACTTGATAGCTACTGCCATAGGCCAGATACCAGAGGGTAGTAGGGTAGATTATGATAGGGAAAGTAGAAATGAAGATAAATATGTATTTGTGGTACATATTGTGGACATAATGAACCGAAAATGTATTAATGAATTCAAAAATTGCAATCATGGGTTGCAAAAGGAAGGAATGAGAGATGACTTCTAGGATTTTGGCTTGATGTTTAAGGTTGGTAGCATTCACTGAGATGGAAAGCATGGAAATGGAACAAGTTTGGGGATGTAAATAGAAACATTCATTAGACACTATTGCTTCTCAAATGACATTTGCAAAAGAACTTAAACCATTTTAACCTTCAGTTCAGTTCAGTTCAGTTTTATGAGTATATATATGTGTATGAGTATACATATGTACAGACATTCATGTAACAAAACTAGAAAATGCAAATTAGGTATTGAGAGAGTCAGTTTCTAAGCAGGTTGATAAGAAGTCTGGAGTCCCCAAGGAGGAGAAAGCACAAACATTTTTTTCTACATTGCTTTGTCTTAGTCAATATAAAAATGTATCTTGCTCAAGACTATGTTTCTCATTAACAAAAACCTGACTAATCTTGTTATCTTAAAACTTGTATACTGTGGGAATTAGTCTGGATCAGTTCAGTTCAGTCACTCAGTCCTGTCCAGCTCTTTGCAACCCCATGAATCACAGCACGCCAGGCCTCCCTGTCCATTAACAACTCCTGGAGCTCACTCAGACTCACGTCCATTGAGTCAGTGATGCCATCCAGCCATCGCATCCTCTGTTGTCCTCTTCTCCTCCTGCCCCTAATCCCTCCCAGCATCAGAGTCTTTTCCAATGAGTCAACTCTTCGCATGAAGTGGCCAAAGT
>SJYT01068474.1:73367-97120 GCA_006410635.1 Cephalophus harveyi | reverse complement strand
AAGAGATGGGAATACCAGACCACCTGACCTGCCTCTTGAGAAACCTATATGCAGGTCAGGAAGTAACAATTAGAACTGGACATGGAACAACATACTGGTTCCAAATAGGAAAAGGGGTACATCAAAGCTGTATATTGTCACCCTGCTTATTTAACTTATATGCAGAGTACATCATGAGAAATGCTGGCTGGAGGAAGCACAAGCGGGTATCAAGATTGCCAGGAGAAATATCAATAACCTCAGATATGCAGATGATACCACCCTTATGGCAGAAAGTGAAGAAGAACTAAAGAGCCTCTTGATGAAAGTGAAAGAGGGGAGTGCAATAGTTGGCTTAAAACTCAACATTCAGAAAACAAAGATCATGGCATCTGGCCCTATCACTTCATGGCAAATAGATGGGGGAACAGTGGAAACAGTGTCAGACTTTATTTTTGGGGGCTCCAAAATCATTGCAGATGGTGATTAAAAGATGCTTACTCCTTGAAAGGAAAGTTATGACCAACAGAGACAGCATATTAAAAAGCAGAGACATTACTTTGCCAACCTAGGTCCATCTAGTCAAGGCTATGGTTCTTCCAGTGGTCATGTATGGATGTGAGATTTGGACTATAAAGAAAGCTGAGCACCGAAGAATTGATGCTTTTGAACTGTGGTGTTGGAGAAGACTCTTGAGAGTCTCTTGGACTGTTGAAAGATCCAACCAGTCCATCCTAAAGGAGATGAGTCCTGGGTGTTCATTGGAAGGACTGATGTTGAAGCTGAACCTCCAGTACTTTGGCCACCTGATATGAAGAGGTGACTCATTTGAAAAGACCCTTATGCTGGGATTGAGGGCAGTAAGGGAAGGGGACGACAGAGGATGAGATGGTTGGATGGCTTCATGGATTCAATG
Organism: Cephalophus harveyi; assembly: GCA_006410635.1. Taxonomy (NCBI): domain Eukaryota; kingdom Metazoa; phylum Chordata; class Mammalia; order Artiodactyla; family Bovidae; genus Cephalophus; species Cephalophus harveyi. The sequence goes on along the minus strand of SJYT01068474.1, from coordinate 96,225 downwards.
GACATGGGTTTGGGTGGACTCTGGGAGTTGGTGATGGACAGGGAGGCCTGGTGTGCTGTGGTTCTTGGGGTTGCAAAGAGTTGGACATGACTGAGTGACTGAACCGAACTGATCTTATAGCATTGTGATTGCAGAAGATGCTTTATTTGATTTCAATCTTCTTAAATTTACTGAGGTTTGATTTGGGACATTGGAGAATGTTCCATGAGCACTTGCAAAGAAGGTATATTCTTCTTGCTTTGGATGGGATGTCCTGAAGATATCAGTGAGATCCATCTCATCTAATGTATCATTTAAGACTTGTGTTTCCTTATTAATTTTCTGTTTTGATGATCTTTCCATTGGTGTGAGTGGAGTGTTAATGTCTCCTACTATTATTGTGTTACTGTCAGTTTCTCTCTTTATGTTTGTTAGTGTTTGTCTTATGTATTGAGGTGCTCATATGTTGGATGCTTACATATTTACAATTGCTATGTCTTCCTCNTTTTGATGATCTTTCCATTGGTGTGAGTGGAGTGTTAATGTCTCCTACTATTATTGTGTTACTGTCAGTTTCTCTCTTTATGTTTGTTAGTGTTTGTCTTATGTATTGAGGTGCTCATATGTTGGATGCTTACATATTTACAATTGCTATGTCTTCCTCTTGGATTGATGCTTTGATCCTTATGTAGTTTCCTTCCTTATCTCTTGTAATCTCGTTTATTTTAAGGTCTATTTTGTCTGATATGAGGTTGCTACTCCAGCTTTCTTTGCTTCCCATTTGCATGGAATATATTTTTCCATCCTCTCACAGTTCAGTTCAGTTCAGTCGCTCAGTCGTGTCCGACTCTTTGTGACCCCATGAATCGCAGCACGCCAGGCCTCCCTGTTCATCACCATCTCTCGGAGATCACTCAGACTCACGTCCATCGAGTCCGTGATGCCATCCAGCCATCTCATCCTCGGTCGTCCCCTTCTCCTCCTGCCCCCAATCCCTCCCAGCATCAGAGTCTTTTACAATGAGTCAACTCTTCTCATGAGGTGGCCAAAGTACTGGAGTTTCAGTTTTAGCATCATTCCTTCCAAAGAAATCCCAGGGTTGATCTCCTTCAGAATGGACTGGTTGGATCTCCTTGCAGTCCAAGGGACTCTCCAGCGTCTTCTCCAACACCACAGTTCAAAAGCATCAATTCTTCAGCGATCAGCCTTCTTCAAAGTCCAACTCTCACATCCATACATGACCACAGGAAAAACCATAGCCTTGACTAAACGGACCTTAGTCAGCAAAGTAATGTCTTTGCTTTTGAAAATGCTATCTAGGTTGGACATAACTTTTCTTCCAAGGAGTAAGCATCTTCTAATTTCATGGCTGCAGTCACCATCTGCAGTGATTTTGGAGCCTAAAAAAATAAAGTCTGGCACTGTTTCCACTGTTTCCCCATCTATTTTCCATGTAGTGATGGGACCAGATGCCATGATCTTCGTTTTCTGAATGTTGAGCTTTAAGCCAACTTTCTCCCTCTCCTCTTTCACTTTCATCACACTCAGTCTATATGTGTCTTTAGGTCTGAACTGGGTTTCTTGTAGACAGGATATATATATATATATATGGGTCTTTGTTTTTATATCCATTCAGCTAGTCTGTGACTTTTGGTTGGAGATATGTGTGTTCCCATTGCCATTTTCTTAATTGGGGTTGATTTTGTAGATCTTTTTCCTTCTCTTGTATTTCTTGACTGTATAAGTCCCTTTAACATTTGTTGTAAAGCTGGTTTGGCAGTACTGAATTCTCTTAATTTTTGCTTGTCTGAAAAGCTTTTTATTTCTCTATCAATTTTGAATGAGATCCTTGCCAGGTACAGTAATCTTGGTTGTAGATTTTTCCATTTCAATACTTTAAATATACCCTGCCATTCCCTTCTAGCCTGCAGATTTTCTGCTGAAAGACTAGCTGTTACTTGTTGCTTTTCCCTTGCTGATTTTAATATTCTTTCTTTGTGTTTAGTCTTTGTTAGATTGATTAATATGTGTTTTGGCATGTTTCTCCTTGGGTTTATCTTTGGACTTGATTGACTATTTCTTTTTCCACGTTGGGTAAATTTTCAACTACAGTCACCTCAAAAATTTTCTCTTACCCTTTCTTTTTCTCTTCTTCTTTTGGGACCCCTATCATTATTCTGAATTCTTTTTCAGGTAGTTTGTCTGTTTCCTCTTCATTTATTTGGACTTATGTGTTTCTATTGTGTTCCTTCAATTTCTCTGCCTTTTCATTATTTTTTTTTTTAACTTATTGTGTTTGAGGTCTTCTTTTCCCAGGCTTCAAGGTTGAATTCTTTCTTCCTTTTGGTTTCTGCCCTCGTAAGGTTTTTGTTTATTTGTTTGTTTATTTTTCCTCTGATGGGTAAAGGCTGAGTGAGGTGGTAATCCTGTCTGCTGATAATTGGGTTTTATTTTTGTTTTGTTGTTCTTTAGATGAGGCGTCCAGTACAGGGTGCTACTGGTGGGTGGGTCATGCCAGGTCTTGTATTCAAGTGGTTTCCTTTGTGTGAGTTCTCACTATTTGATACTCCCTAGGATTGGTTCTCTGGTAGTCTCGGGTCTTGGAGTCAGTGCTGCAACTCCAAAGGCTCAGGGCTTGATCTCTGGTCAGGAATGAAGACTCCACAAGTGGTTTGTTATGGCATTAAGTGAGATTAAAGCAAATACCCAAAAATGAGAAACCAAAGATGAACCCCAGACAAATGGCAGTTACAAAGACAGGAAAATAATAATTAAAATAATGGAATCTACACATATATATCCATAAGCAAAGTCAAAACATTACAACTAAAATACAGTTGATTGACATGGTAAACAAAGGAAATCAAAAATTATATTTATCAGTTAAGGACAAAACTAAGTAAAGCACAAACTGAAAAATAAAACTAAAGCAAAGTGCCAACTGGGGAATAAAGCAATGAAAATTAAACTAACAAATATGTTGAGAGGAAAGGAAAGAAAGAAAGAATACATATACAAAGTTAAATAGAGGTAGATAAAAAAGATTTATATACATTAAAGATTAACTGCAAGGGGAAAAGAGCAGTAGGAAAAGCAAACAAAGGAATAAATTTAGAAAAAAATAATAGTTAAAAAAAATTTTTTTAAGGAAAACGTCACAGAACTGCAAAAGCCCAACATAGAGGCAGAGGTTTATAACACAATAAAAAATATTACTGAGGGGGGATAAAAAAGCTCAAAAGCTCATAGTGCCAAGAAAATTGACAACTATAACAGAGGGGGAAAAAAATCCAAAAGAATCTACAGTTCAGTTCAGTCGCTCAGTCACATCCAACTCTTTGCAACCCCATGAATCGCAGCATGCCAGGCCTCCCAGTCCATCACCAACTCCCGGAGTTCACTCAGACTCATGTCCATCGAGTCCGTGATGCCATCCAGCTATCTCATCCTCCGTCGTCCCCTTTCCTCCTGCCCCCAATCCCTCCCAGCATCAGAGTCTTTTCTTATGAGCCAACTCTTCTCATGAGGTGACCGAAGTACTGGAGTTTCAGCTTTAGCATCATTCCTTCCAAGGAAATCCCAGGGCTGATCTCCTTCAGAATGAACTGGTTGGATCTCCTTGCAGTCCAAGGGACTCTCAAGAGTCTTCTCCAACACCGCAGTTCAAAAGCATCAATTCTTCGGCGCTCAGCCTTCTTCACAGTCCAACTCTCACATCCATACATGGCCACAGGAAAAACCATAGCCTTGAATCTACAGAACAACTCAAAACATAAGAATAATAAATGTTTTTCTTGAGTCACTGCTGTCAGAGTCCTTTTACTTGCTGAGAGTTACAGTCCACCTCACCTCCCTAGGATGCCCTCCAACACTGTGCTGATCTCTGGATGTTTTGTGGGAGGAGCTCAGATTCTAATCTGTTCCTACTCCTGTGAGTTCTTGCCTCCAGTGTCCACTGCTGTCAGAACTAGTATGTTTTCTTTTGTGGGAGCTCTCTTTTTTTGGGGGGGGGGGGAATGGATTATTTTTAATTTGTTTCTTATTTGTTAACCTATATTCATTTTTTCTCTCTTTCTTTGTTTTTAATTTTACTTTATTTTACTTTACAATGCTGTATTGGTTTCAATGTCCTTTTATATATTCCATAGACACATAGTCTATCTAGTTGAGCATGTGGATTTAATCTGCAGCTTGTATAGCTGGTGGGCTGGTTTTGGGTCTTCTTTAGCCACACTGCCCCTGCATTTCAATTGTGGTTTTATTCCCACCTCTGCATGTGGGTCATCCAATGGAGTTTACTCCTGATGCTGCCCTGGAGGACTTGGGTTTGCCCCTGTGACGGGCAGGTGTGGAGGTGGTGCAGCTGCTTGGGTCATAGGGGTTCTGGAAGCACCTGGTACTCAGGGGAGTTGGTGGCTCTGGCAGCAGGAAATATAGTGCTCTAGAAGGGTATGGCAATCAGTATTGGCCAATACACTCCAGTATTCTTGCCTGGAGAACCCCACCGGCAGAGAAGCCTGGCAGGCCACAGTCCACAGAGTTGCAAAAAGTTGGACATGACCAAAGCGACCCTGTGCACATAGACACAAGATTTTTTTTGCGTGTGGCAGCTCTGCCCCAGTAAGTGTTGAGCGTGAAGGTGGTGCAGCTGCTTGGCTTGTGCGGACTCTGGCAGAGCAAGGTGTTCAGGGACATGGACTGCCTCTGCCACAGGAGTTGTAGCCCTATCAGAGTCCTTTTTTGAGCCTCTTGTAGCTGGCAATCAGAAGGCCTCTTTGGCCCGTCTTTCTTCAGAGCTCTGACCATTCAGGCACTTAGAGGGCTCCCTTGCTTGGAGTCCCCCTCTGTTGTTCCGTGTGTCAGGCACATGGAGGGGGCCCCCCTGACTGGGGTCCTACTCTGTAGATTGGGGCATCAGGCACTTAAAAGGGCAACCTGGGTGGGGTCCTACTCTGTAGATTGGGGCATCAGGCACTTAAAAGGGCAACCTGGGTGGAGTCCTACTCTGTAGTTCAGTGCACCAGGCATTTGATGGGCCAGCCTCTCTATTGTTTAGCTACCAATGCTGGCAGGTGGGGAGAGAGAGGCCATGGGGATGGCTCCATCCCCTACTTGTGACTCAGAAGTACTGCCTTGCTTCCATGGCTGCCTGGCTTTCCTCCACTGACATTTCCTACTAGGATCTCCTCCCTCACATCCCCTTGATATATCTCTCCGCAGTCAACAGCAGCCCTTGCCCTAGGATTGCTTCATAATCCCTAAACTCCAGCTGCCAGATGCTGTACATTCCAGGGAACCCGTGTCCCTGTCTGGGGTATGTATGGCTGCGGCAAGGACTGTCTGATTCTCATTCCATGTAGGCTGCCACAGATCAGCTGTTTCCCTCTCAGCCTTAAATGTTTCTCCTCTGACTCAGGCAATTGCACCAATGTGGGGATCAGACCCCTGCTTTAGATCCCCCACCTGCTGAGAGCAGGTCCAGTCCTACTTACACTCCTGTTTTTTCCCCTAGTTCCTTCATCCTACTGAGTTTTGCATGGTTTTATATATTCTTTTTCACTGGTCAGATAATCCTGTCCTCTCTCAGCTGGTGTTCTGCACGCACTTCTGTGTCTGAAGGTGTATTCCTGCTGTATCCATGGAGAGAGATGTGCTCCACGTACACCTACTCCTCTGCCATCTTGTTCTCCCAGAAGTTGTGCATTTGTGTGGGCAGGGAGTACATGGGAATTCTCTATATTTTCTGCTCAATTTTTCTATAAACCTAGAACTGGTCTAAAATAGCCTTTTTAAATTTTAAAAAAGAAAGGGATGTTTCTATTTAGTTAACCTTGATATCCATTAGGTTAAATCATAACTTTTTAAGTCCCCTTGACTTTCAAATAAGTCCCCTTGACTTTCTCTTGTAGAAACATCAATTATCAGTATTAACAGGGAACTTTAATTCCCTTCCCTCCCCTCTCCTAATTGTCTCAAGACTTTCTACAAATCAAACTTTGACTACTGCTTATAGATGCTAGCTACCTTGATGAAAGAAAACACTTAATAATTATATGTTGAAGAATGAGTTTAGGGCAGGTGGGAAGGTGGGGTGTGAGATCTATCAGTCTCAGAAAGAGAAAGGAGAGAAATTAGAGAATCAAAGGGGTTCTGAGAAATGTCTTAAAAAGTAAAATGACAGAAAGAACCCAGAATGGTAAATGAGTTTGCAAAGTCCTTTTCATGTTTGGGATCAGATTCAAAGGTGGGGTTAGGAAGAGATGACTCTTGCCTCACAAGGAAGGGATGAGCTAACAGGCTGAGATGCTCTGAAAACTGCAGGATGGCCTTGAGCATGGATGGAAGGAATTGTATATGATCCACATCCAATAATAACTTTTTGTTCATTGTTCAGGGAATGCACTGCAGTAGGCATAATTAAAGCTTGTCCTCCCAACAATTGATTTGTAAGTCAGATGTCTTTCAGTGAGTTGATATGATTGCTTATTGTGAGATTTTTGTTAGAAATCTGGCAGGAGCTGAAAGCAGTTTTTTATTAAATAGGAAAGAGATGAAGTGCTGGGTTAAATGGCAGGGGCATTAGAGAAAAGAGAAATTGGCAAAAGATCCATGGGATGCTTTCTTGCTTTTTCTAGGCAAGTTCCCCTTTTGCTTTAGAGAGCATGGCTAGTGTGCAGTGAACCAATCATATGGGTAGAAAGAAGACAGCTATTCATATAATAAATGATTGAGTATAAATGTTTTCAATAAGCAAATTTAATTTTAATTACATTAAGGCTAAAACTTTTTAAACTTTTTTATTTTTGAGAATTTCTTCACATAGGTTTTCAACTCAGAACTGCATCAAAGAGGTGACATAGTTAAAGATCAAAATAATCAAAGGAAAGAAAAGGTGAACAGCAAATGATGGGACATGTAGAAGGCCAAGATAGCCTGTGATGTTTGCTTAAACTTAAATGTCATTCTCAAGGGCTTTGTTGATGGGTGAGCAAGAAAACAGATGTAGCTAATGCAGTTTGGCCCTAATATTCCAATTGATTATTCATTAGTTTTTAATGTATATTTTTCATAACTTTGTAACATAGGGAGAAAGCACTGTAAGCATAGGGGTAGTATTCTGACCCTAGCATTCAAACTAAAGCTGATTTTTTCATAAATTGGATCGAAAGATAGATTGACATTTGAAATATTTTCTATATAGAGTTTTAAGGTCTTTTGAAAATATTATCGATAATAGGTTTTGAGCTGAAAGATGTTATAGTTGCTAGATGCATGTTGTCCAAAATGGACAATGTATGTTTTGCAATAAATTGAAGTATTAACCTTGAGAAAATCCTTCATTGTATTGAAAACTGAACAAGTTAGTCTGATACTTACATAATTTATAAAGCATTTGAATTCAGATATGTGACCTTGTTTGGGGTCCTAAGAATCAGGGACAGAAACTTACTGTAAGTTTCCTGTGCTCTTAATGCCCTTATAAGTGTTTGTATGATAAGGTTTTATATAATTCACTGTAAGTTAATGTATACATACATATGCATACACATATACACATGTAATTGTGGGTGTATATATGTATGTATATATACTTAGAGAGGGACAGTGAGGAGGTGACAGAAAGTATGTGAGCACAGGAGCAAAAAGTTTATGAGAATCATTTTCAGAAGAAATCAAGAAAAACTGCTAAAATATCACATAATATAGGTCTTAGTGAATGAAGAATCAAATCAAAATATAATAATTGATAATTATTAAATGAATATTGCTTTATATTATTTAAAATTCTTCTGTCAACCATTTAAAATGGTTAAATATGATTTTCAAGGTATTTCTCTGTCATTCATTTTTCTCATTCAATGATTCATTTAATAAGTAATGTCATAACTCTGATTGTTTTGAAAAAGTGCTGCAGATTTTGAGCAGACCAATCCAACTGGGGTCTTCTGCATTGCAGGCAGATTCTTTACCAACTGAGCTATCAGGGAAGCCAAAAAGAAGGATAGCGTAGGGAGGTCAGACATTTTTCTTAAGAAAGAAACTCTGACCTCTCAATCATAAGACCTGTTAATTTGACAAAGTTGTGGGTTGGTAATGAAAAGAACATTCTGTTCACCATCTATATGCACAAGGCTTTGAGGCAAATGAGAACAGCAGAGAAAGTGAATACATTTGAACTACAGAAAGATGCTAACCTGCAAGGTGAGGATGCGGAGTGAGGACATAATCATGCAGGGAAATCTAGACTTTACAACCAGTGTTAGTATTTGTTTAAAAGAAATGTAATTCTTTGAAGGGTTTCACAAAGAGATGAGTAGTAGCATTTGTATTTTTCAAAGAATGCTTTTGCCCATAGAGATAATTGACTGGAGAAGAAAGGTAAAATATGTAGACATAGGGTTAAAGTTGGTGAAATAAAGTACTTTTATTTATTGAAACATATAGAAAGAAAAATTGTGTGTGTGTGCACATAAAGTGTCAAATGGCTTCCCTGGTGTCTCAAATGGTAGAGAATTTGCGTGTAATACAGGAAACTCAGGTTCAATCCCGGGGTCAGGAAGATCTCCTGGAGAAGGGAATGGGTGCCCACACAATATTCTTGCTTGGAGAATTCCATGGGCAGAGGAGCCTGGCAGGCTACAGTCTATGGGGTCACAAAGAGTTGGACATGACTGAGCAACTAACACTTTCACTTTCAAGTATCCAATACTTATGGTATCAACACATTTTAAATAATATTTGCCAAATAATACTTTTAAAAATGGTCCAAATCAGGACAGCATGTTAAAAGCTAACACAAATAAAAACCTCGGTTGAATATATCTTGTATACTACTGCTACTGCTAAGTCACTTCAGTTGTGTTCGACTCTGTGTGACCCCATAGACGGCAGCCCACTAGGCTCCCCTGTCCCTGGGATTCTCCAAGCAAGAACACTGGAGTGGGTTGCCATTTCCTTCTCCAATGCACGAAAGTGAAAAGTGAAAGTGAAGTCACTTAGTCATGTCAGACTCTTAGCGACCCCATGGACTGCAGCCTACCAGGCTCCTCCATCCATGGGATTTTCCAGGCAAGAGTACTGGAGTGGGTTGCCATTGCCTTCTCCAATATCTTGTATACAAAGTCCCATATCCATCCAAATTCTTTGATCTTTTTCTATTAATCAAGGGAAAATTTTTTTTTTTCTACTTTCAGAGATATGGGACTTTCTATACAAGATATCTCTGAAAGTCCCATAACTCTGAAAGTAGAAAAAGAACTCAATTTTCCCTTGATTAATAGAAAAAGATCAAAGAATTTGGATGGATCAAAGGCAAAGTAGGGAGAGTCCCAGACCCTGCTAGTTCCAGGTCTCAGAGTAGAGTGTTGCAAGAGATGGGAAAGTGGGAGGACACCTTTATCATCTATTAACCTCCTCCTCTCTAGATCACAGAGAAAGCCAGGACATTCCAGAAAAACAGCTACCTCTGTTTCATTGACTATGCCAAAGCCTTTCACTATGTGGCTCATAATATACTGTGGAAAGCTCTTAAAGAGATGAAAATACAGACCATTTTACCTGTCTCCTGAGAAATCTGTATGTGGGTCAAGAAGCAGTAGTTTGAACCCTGTATAGAACAAATTTTTGGCTCAAGATTGAGAAAGGAGTACAACAGGGCTGTCTGCTGTCATGCTGTTTGTTTAATCTGTATGCTGAGCACATCATGAGAAACTCCAGGCTGGATGAGTTAGCAAATGGAATCAAGATAGGTGAAAAAAACATCAACAACCTCAAATATGTGGATGATACCAATCTAATGGCAGAAAGCAAAGAGGAATTAAACAGCCTTTTGATAGGGTAAAGAAGGTGAGTGAAAGAACTGGCTTAAAGCTAAATATTAAAAACACTAACATGATGGCATCCAACCCCATTACCACATGGCAAATAGAAGGGGAAAAGGTGGAAGCAGTGACAGATTTCCTCTTCTTGGGCTCTAAAATCACTGTGGATGGTGACTGCATCCATGAAATCAGAAGATGTTTGCTTCTTGGCAGGAAAACTATGGCAAACCTAGACAGTGTGTTGAAAAGCAGAAACGTTACTCTGCCGACCAAGGTCCATATAGTTGTCTAGGGTCTTCCCAGTGATCACACATGGTTGTGAGAGCTGGACCATAAAGAAGTCAGAGCACCAACGAAATGATGCCTTTGAGCTGTGGTGCAGCATGTTGTCCGAAATGGACAATGTATGTTTTGCAATAAATTGAAGTATTAACCTTGAGAAAATCCTTCATTGTATTGAAAACTGAACAAGTTAGTCTGATACTTACATAATTTATAAAGCATTTGAATTCAGATATATGACCTTGTTTGGGGTCCTAAGAATCAGGGACAGAAACTTACTGTAAGTTTCCTGTGCTCTTAATGCCCTTATAAGTGTTTGTATGATAAGGTTTTATATAATTCACTGTAAGTTAATGTATACATACATATGCATACACATATACACATGTAATTGTGGGTGTATATATGTATGTATATATACTTAGAGAGGGACAGTGAGGAGGTGACAGAAAGTATGTGAGCACAGGAGCAAAAAGTTTATGAGAATCATTTTCAGAAGAAATCAAGAAAAACTGCTAAAATATCACATAATATAGGTCTTAGTGAATGAAGAATCAAATCAAAATATAATAATTGATAATTATTAAATGAATATTGCTTTATATTATTTAAAATTCTTCTGTCAACCATTTAAAATGGTTAAATATGATTTTCAAGGTATTTCTCTGTCATTCATTTTTCTCATTCAATGATTCATTTAATAAGTAATGTCATAACTCTGATTGTTTTGAAAAAGTGCTGCAGATTTTGAGCAGACCAATCCAACTGGGGTCTTCTGCATTGCAGGCAGATTCTTTACCAACTGAGCTATCAGGGAAGCCAAAAAGAAGGATAGCGTAGGGAGGTCAGACATTTTTCTTAAGAAAGAAACTCTGACCTCTCAATCATAAGACCTGTTAATTTGACAAAGTTGTGGGTTGGTAATGAAAAGAACATTCTGTTCACCATCTATATGCACAAGGCTTTGAGGCAAATGAGAACAGCAGAGAAAGTGAATACATTTGAACTACAGAAAGATGCTAACCTGCAAGGTGAGGATGCGGAGTGAGGACATAATCATGCAGGGAAATCTAGACTTTACAACCAGTGTTAGTATTTGTTTAAAAGAAATGTAATTCTTTGAAGGGTTTCACAAAGAGATGAGTAGTAGCATTTGTATTTTTCAAAGAATGCTTTTGCCCATAGAGATAATTGACTGGAGAAGAAAGGTAAAATATGTAGACATAGGGTTAAAGTTGGTGAAATAAAGTACTTTTATTTATTGAAACATATAGAAAGAAAAATTGTGTGTGTGTGCACATAAAGTGTCAAATGGCTTCCCTGGTGTCTCAAATGGTAGAGAATTTGCGTGTAATACAGGAAACTCAGGTTCAATCCCGGGGTCAGGAAGATCTCCTGGAGAAGGGAATGGGTGCCCACACAATATTCTTGCTTGGAGAATTCCATGGGCAGAGGAGCCTGGCAGGCTACAGTCTATGGGGTCACAAAGAGTTGGACATGACTGAGCAACTAACACTTTCACTTTCAAGTATCCAATACTTATGGTATCAACACATTTTAAATAATATTTGCCAAATAATACTTTTAAAAATGGTCCAAATCAGGACAGCATGTTAAAAGCTAACACAAATAAAAACCTCGGTTGAATATATCTTGTATACTACTGCTACTGCTAAGTCACTTCAGTTGTGTTCGACTCTGTGTGACCCCATAGACGGCAGCCCACTAGGCTCCCCTGTCCCTGGGATTCTCCAAGCAAGAACACTGGAGTGGGTTGCCATTTCCTTCTCCAATGCACGAAAGTGAAAAGTGAAAGTGAAGTCACTTAGTCATGTCAGACTCTTAGCGACCCCATGGACTGCAGCCTACCAGGCTCCTCCATCCATGGGATTTTCCAGGCAAGAGTACTGGAGTGGGTTGCCATTGCCTTCTCCAATATCTTGTATACAAAGTCCCATATCCATCCAAATTCTTTGATCTTTTTCTATTAATCAAGGGAAAATTTTTTTTTTTCTACTTTCAGAGATATGGGACTTTCTATACAAGATATCTCTGAAAGTCCCATAACTCTGAAAGTAGAAAAAGAACTCAATTTTCCCTTGATTAATAGAAAAAGATCAAAGAATTTGGATGGATCAAAGGCAAAGTAGGGAGAGTCCCAGACCCTGCTAGTTCCAGGTCTCAGAGTAGAGTGTTGCAAGAGATGGGAAAGTGGGAGGACACCTTTATCATCTATTAACCTCCTCCTCTCTAGATCACAGAGAAAGCCAGGACATTCCAGAAAAACAGCTACCTCTGTTTCATTGACTATGCCAAAGCCTTTCACTATGTGGCTCATAATATACTGTGGAAAGCTCTTAAAGAGATGAAAATACAGACCATTTTACCTGTCTCCTGAGAAATCTGTATGTGGGTCAAGAAGCAGTAGTTTGAACCCTGTATAGAACAAATTTTTGGCTCAAGATTGAGAAAGGAGTACAACAGGGCTGTCTGCTGTCATGCTGTTTGTTTAATCTGTATGCTGAGCACATCATGAGAAACTCCAGGCTGGATGAGTTAGCAAATGGAATCAAGATAGGTGAAAAAAACATCAACAACCTCAAATATGTGGATGATACCAATCTAATGGCAGAAAGCAAAGAGGAATTAAACAGCCTTTTGATAGGGTAAAGAAGGTGAGTGAAAGAACTGGCTTAAAGCTAAATATTAAAAACACTAACGTGATGGCATCCAACCCCATTACCACATGGCAAATAGAAGGGGAAAAGGTGGAAACAGTGACAGATTTCCTCTTCTTGGGCTCTAAAATCACTGTGGATGGTGACTGCATCCATGAAATCAGAAGATGTTTGCTTCTTGGCAGGAAAACTATGGCAAACCTAGACAGTGTGTTGAAAAGCAGAAACGTTACTCTGCCGACCAAGGTCCATATAGTTGTCTAGGGTCTTCCCAGTGATCACACATGGTTGTGAGAGCTGGACCATAAAGAAGTCAGAGCACCAACAAAATGATGCCTTTGAGCTGTGGTGCAGGAGAAGACTCCTGAAAGTCCCTTGGACAGCAAGGAGGTCAAAGCAATCAATATTAAGGGAGATCAACCCTGAATACTCATTGGAAGGACTGATGGTGAAGCTGAAACTCTGGTATATTGGTCATCTGATGTGAAGAGTTGACTCATTGAAAAGCCCCTGAGGCTGGGAAAGATTAAGGGCAGAAGGAGAAGAGGGTGTCAGAGGATGAGATGGCTGGATGGCATCACCGATGCAATGGACATGAATTTGGGCAAACTCCAGGAGATGGTGAGGGACAGGGAGACCTGGCCTGCTGCAGTCCATGAGGTCACAAGGAGTCGTACACAACTGGCTGACTGAACAACAGTAAACTCCTCCTCCTCCTCCTGGTGAGAGAGGCTGTTGGAGGGAAAGTGTTTGAAAGGTGAGAGGGGAAGGGACATGGGATTAGGAAATGAAAATCCAGAGAGTATGAATAACTTCAAATTGCTACCTCCAAAATCAGAGCATAAAATTGCACCTAACCAAAAGAGCAGGCTTCCCTGATGGCTCAGCAGTAAAGAATCCGCCTGTAATGCGGGAGATGCAGATTCAGTCCCTGGGTCGGAAAGGTCCCCTGGAGAAGGAAGTGGCAGCCCATTCCAGTGTTCTTGCCTGGAAAATCCTATGGACAGAAGAGCCTGATGGGTTACAGTTTATGGGGTTACAAAGAGGTGGACATGATTGAGCAACTAAACAACCACCACCACCAAATTAATACAGTGGATTTGGGGTGAGTGGTTCATTCAGGACTTGAAATTATATTAATGGATAGCCCCAGGAGAGTCTCTTATCACTGTATTTCAGACGATGCTGAATGCCACCAGTCACATTTCTGAGTGGAACAGATGCAGGACATGTGCAGAGTGCTGTAAATAAAACTAAAACAAATACAATGAGCAAACAATTGCAGAAACTTATAAACACATGACAGTGACAACAACAACAACAAATTGGAAAGAAAGGAAGATGAAAGTAACATCTAGCAAGTATTATCTTTATAATCAGAAGAGGTCTGGAATGTGGCAATTGTGAAAATGTGTATGTTTATACCTGTTTTATGGGGATTCAAAGAAGAGTTTAAAGAAGTGATTCCAGGTCAGCAAAAAAGAATCAAAGGGGACTGAGATACCTGAGGAAGAAATGGGAGAGAAAAACAAAAGCATTGTTGATTTAAAGTTTAGAGATAAAAGTAGAATGAATTTATTTTAAGGCACCTCAATACACATAAATTAGAGAACTGAGAAAAATTACAAAAAATAAAAAAAAGTAAATAATGTTATCAGGAATAGTATTTCTGAAAGACATACAAAGGAAATCAGCAGATGTTTAATCTGTGTTATCAGGAAGAAAATATGGCATGTGGAAAAAAATAAATGGATGATAAAATTGCCTTTCCTATCATAAAGGTGATACATACCCCACAAAATCTGATTTTAAAAAAGGTAATACTGAAGCATACATTGTGAGATGTAGAACTTAAAGGTTAATGATAATAATAATAAAAAGCAAATGTACAGAAAGCCAAAGCTTTTTTCGCCATACTTTATAGGATGCCAAGAGACAACATTGGACAGTTTAAGATTTTCATGCGTAGTTTAGTTTTCTCTCAAGGCATGATACTAAAATTCAAAGAACTCTAAAAAGATGTCTTCCCTTGAGTTATTAATGAAAGATACATTACTTGATAACAAAATAAAGCCAACCAATGGATGAGTGCAATGAAATTAAAGAGATCAGGAAGAAATATGGCATAACAGAATAACAGGTTGAAATTTGGTTGAAATAATAGGTTTAAATATTGACTCAACAATCCTGTTTTAATTTCTTTGTACTTTTCTGTATTTTATAGTGAGCTTATACCATTTTTTCTCTAAAGTATGTATTTTAAAATATTAATATTGGGAAATTAGTTAAAAGGTAATTAGTTGTCATAGTTCAGATAGATGAGTGCTCAGGCTAGGAACATAATAATGGGGATGGAGAGATATGGAAAGAAGGAGGTAAAATCAACAGGCTCTGTTAATGAAATGGATATTGTATCTGAGGGAGAGGGAGATGACAAGCAAAATTTTTACCTCCCTACTGCTTGTTGGGTGGTTCTCTGTAACAGGAAATACCAGAAAAGACCTCAATGTGAAGGACTGGGTTGCATATTACTATTTCAGATATCATTTGAATCTACGATAGTGATTATAAATTTTCAGAATGTGATGACTTCTTTTGATTGGCAAAATATTTGAGAATTCTTTCTCCTTCCTCGAATCCACATAACAGTATATGTATTATTATTATCATTATTTACATTGGTAATTACTTCTCCAGAATGTACAGACTAGTGTCCTCTAGTAGTTTAGAACAGAAGTGGGTGATCTTTTTGTACAAGTCCAAATGGTAAATATTTTAGGCCTTATGGGCCACAAAGTCTCTGTTCCCATTACTCAGCTCTGTCATTGTAGCAAAAAAGCATCTGGAGACAATATAGCAATGCCTGAATGTGATGATGTTACAATACAATTTTATTTTTAAACACTGGACCTTGAATTTTGTATAACTTTTACATCATCAAATATTATTCTTATTTTGATTTTGTCCACCAATTAAAACATATAAGCCATTACTAGTCACCGGATTATTTTAAAAACAGACAATGATCTGGATTTGGCATTCAGACCCTAGTTCGCCAACCCTCAGTCTAGAATACTTATCTTCTGGATCTCTATTTATACTTGTTAGCAAAAATTGGGTGTTTTTGTAAATATTGACATATATTATGTAAATATTACCTGTAAATTTTATAATCACGGATGAAATCATGGCAAATTTTTTATAAGAACAATGGTTCAAAGATGTAGAGAACCATAGAACCTTCACTGGAAACGTGCAGCACAAATCTGCTTTGGTTTTAAGCTTAATAAGGCTTTAATTCAGCAAACATATCCTCTAGGGGCAGTGAAATTACACTGTTGTCTTATGAGAACGTTCTCTGTTAGAGTGTTTAGAGACCTTTATTCTTGGAAACTTTTATCCATTGAAGTAATATATCTATTCTTGTGCTTCATGATAACATTTTCATATTTGAAGGTATCTTTTATATCTTTCCTTATATAGTTTTTGATTCCTGATATCTAGTTTTCCACTGCTTATATTTAACTAAAAATTTGTGTTGTGGAATTAATTTTTTTAAAGTTCTAAGGAAGAGAGAAATTTCCTTATTCCACTGTAATCCTAAAATTTCATTGAAATTTTTTTCTCTAGAGTACCATGAACCCCTTTACTTCCTTAAGCATAGTATCTTCAGTTTTTGTTTAACATCATTAAAAATTTGAGGATATACAAGAGAAGTTATAATCAATTGCTATTTTTATTAGACTTCATCTACTTAATGTATCTAAAATGATAGGACTGAAAAGAGTAACATACTTAATTTACTGGCTGAAATATCAATATTGACTCATATCTGTCTCTTATACACATCTCCCCTGCATTTCAATTGTGGTTTTATTCCCACCTCTGCATGTGGGTCATCCAATGGAGTTTACTCCTGATGCTGCCCTGGAGGACTTGGGTTTGCCCCTGTGATGGGCAGGTGTGGAGGTGGTGCAGCTGCTTGGGTCATAGGGGTTCTGGAAGCACCTGGTACTCAGGGGAGTTGGTGGCTCTGGCAGCAGGAAATATAGTGCTCTAGAAGGGTATGGCAATCAGTATTGGCCAATACACTCCAGTATTCNATGTAATATTTTGTATATCAAGTAGAATTTCATGTTTTTAAATCCTTTTTGGAGTTTATAATCATTTTACCAATTGTATATGAAACCATAACTCAAGAAACCTTTAAAAATACTAATAACAAAGCAATTAGTAATTGAAAGAATATTTAAGAACAGAATAGAAATAAAATAATCAGTAAATCATTTAGACAGTGGAGTTCCTCTGCAATTATATTTTTGGGAGAATAGCCAATTATAATTTTTAAAATGTAAGCTATAGTCTCTAATATAAAAGCTTATTAGGCCACATGGATAATTCCAGTATCTTTAAATATGTCTTCTTCAATCATAATCATATTGAACACTAAATGTACCATTTTGATCTTTGAAGAATTTAATGACATACCTCCAGTATCATCAGCTAACATTTAAGTCAGATAAGGCATGGTGACTGCAGCCATGAAATTAAAAGACGCTTACTCCTTGGAAGAAAAGTTATGACCAACCTAGATAGCATATTCAAAAGCAGAGACATTATTTTGCCTTGTGTGTTATTCACTCAGTCATGTCTGACTCTTTGTGACCCCAGGGACTGTTGCCCACCAGGCTCCTCTGTCCATGGAATTTTTCAGGCAAGAATACCGGGGTGGGTAGCCATTCCCTTCTCCAGGGGATCTGCCTGACCCAGGGACTGAACCCAGGTCTCCTGCATTGCAAGCAGATCCTTTACTGTCTGAACTACCAATGAAGTCTGTATGTGAATCTAATCCATTCAACTGACAAAGTAAAAAATTTAGTCAGGCATTCAGGGATTTGAAAATATATAGATGGTTAACTCTACTCTTTATTGTTTAGTGGTGTGTACAGAGACAGAACACATTTGCAGGAAAGGGTCATATTCCTTATTGAGAGCTAAGAGTATTTATTCATGCAGATAATATACTCACAATTTTCAAAATTATGATTCTTTTTTATAAAAGGCATTTTCTAGATCACTGACTCAGAGTTTTATATGTGTGTGTGTTAGAGACTTATGACACTGATAAATTTTCAATAAAAATAGAGAAAATATATTGTGAATATCTGAAGTGCACATTCACTAAAAAATAACCCATATCCTTCTAAATTTGTTTACAGTTATGTAACATAAGCATATTAATTCATAAGTCACTTGCAGTTTATTTAAAAGCTATTTTTAAATGTTTTGTACATAATAAGCCTTCAATAAAGTTGGGAAGTATTTCTTCATGTATATTGCACATACTATTTGATTGAAATATATTTTGTATGGAAAATGAATTATTATTCTGGGGACTTTTTTTTTGAAACAGAGAAGTTTAGAGAATTGAAGGATAATTGTGTTAATAAGCCAATGTGTATATAAAGGACTCCATAAGTAAATGAATAATTTTCAGTTCTCTTGTACAAGGAAAGTAACAATATCTGAGTAGACAGGAAATAACAAACTGACAGAGACTATATATTTTCATTGCCAAATGAATACTCTGTGTTGATTCCTGTAGCATAGGAATCATCAAATAAATATTTACAGGAGGAAACCTAGGCAAGTCTAGACTCTGGATAGGCAAGGCATATCAGCCAAGTTTCTCTGTGTAAGAAATAATCACACACTTGCAGCGACATACCAGAGTAAGTGTTTATTTCTTCTTCATGGATGGCATCACGGACTCGATGGACGTGAGTCTGAGTGAACTCCGGGAGTTGGTGCTGCGATTCATGGGGTCGCAGAGTTGGACACGACTGAGTGACTGAACTGAACTGAAGGTAAAATATGCTGAGTCAAAGTAAACAGATTCAAATTGGAAATGTGTAAAGATGCAGAAAAGATAAATTGAAATCACCGAACTAAACATTTGTGTTGTGGAATTTATTCTATCTTAGTTAACAAATGTTTAACATAGTTAACACAGTTTCTAGCATAGCTAACAACAGTCATTTAGCATTTGAAAAGAAACACACATATACATACACAAGTTTTCTCTTCTTTTCACCCAAAAATCTAGGAGAAATAAAGTTATTGAAATGTTTTCTCGTGAAATGTCATTTATCAGACTTACTGTAAAACAGCAAAAAAAATTCAGTTAACTCACTGAAGCAATGTATCTAAGCAATTCCATCTGATTGGCATATTTTTCCCTATATAAATTGAAATACTCAATTCAACCACCTGGGAAAAGCAGAGCTAATGTATGTTGGAGTCAGAGATTTGTATAGGTCTTTTATTATTTTTTGATTTATAAGAACATGCTTAGTGTTAATAATCTCTTCTTGAAGAAAAGCTGGGAATTAAGGGTTCCCTTCTGATTGTATGATGCTATGACATGAGTGGGATTTATGACAAAAGTGTGTCTCAGCCTTTCCTGTGTGTTTTGATGTGGGTATTTTCTCATTTGTTTGCTGTTGTAGGCTTCAGTCAGCCAGCTTCTGGATCTCTTTCTGAGAGACTTGCTGCATGCGTAGCTATACATTTGGTGTGTTTCTGAGAAGAAGGAAGCTCAGGTGACTCCTGTGTTGCCAGCTTGGTCTACTCTGACTCTCACTAATTATTTTTATCCCCAACCCACTAGGAATAAATATCATGAGAATGGAGACCTTGTCTATATTATCCACTGCTGAATTTTAGTGCTTGGAGTAATACTGACATATAGTAAACACTTAATAAGTACTTCTTCACTGATTATGTTATAACTATACTCAAAGGCCGGAGAAGGCAATGGCACCCCACTCCAGTACTCTTGCCTGGAAACTCCCATGGACGGTGGAGCCTGGTGGGCTGCAGTCCATGGGGTCGCTGAGTCAGACACGACTGAGCGACTTCACTTTCACTTTTCACTTTCATGCATTGGAGAAGGACATGGCAACCCACTCCAGTGTTCTTGCCTGGAGAATCCCAGGGATGGCGGAGCCCAGTGGGCTGCCATCTGTGGGGTCGCACAGAGTCGGACACGACTGAAGCGACTTAGCAGCAGCAGCAGCAGTAGCATACTCAAAGGCAATGAAATGTTAGTCATCCAATTTCCTAATTCAAATATATGTTTTGTCATATATTGAAAAACTTGAAATTTTAGGGAAATGTGTTTGTGTCTTCCTCTAATATGAATGCAAAGTATTGGGTTACAAAACTTAATCTTTAGATATGGTGCTTTTCTATAAGGCAAGCATTATCCACCTTGTTTTCTTAGATTTCTTTTTTTTTTTTACTTTCCCAAATGTTTAAAAATAATTCTATATAATATTCCATTACAACTGTCATCTCTTAGAAGCTTACATTTTAAACTTATTTTAAGTGATATCTTTTAAAGGGGATTCCTTTTACGTTTTCATCAACTATTAGTATTAAATAAGTCTATTTTAAACTTTAAAAAACTTTTCATGTGGTATTTTACTTGTATTATGATTTAGTCACCTCAGGCTGCTGTTTACTGAAGAAAAAAGACAACTTAAAAATTGTGAGTTAAGTTTTAGTCAGGGACTTTACTGAGGAGGAGAGCCTGGGAGATAGGCTTTCAACTCAGAGGAACTGCTCCAGAGAGGTTAGGGAGGAGCCAGGATATATAGGAATGTTTGCAGGAAAAACAACAAAAACCTGTAGTCAAACATCAAGAGATTCCTGCACATCACACAACACAGACATCTCAAGTTAATGATTTTAGTGCTTTTCTGTGTTTGGGAAGATGCAAAAGTCTGGGTTCATTGAAATTATTCCTTAGATATGCATCTGAACTATCTAGGGCTTGTATCCTGTTTGCTTCCATCCTGAATCCCCCTCTAGGTGCACAGTGTGGGGGTGCGGGGGTGGGGTGATGCCTTGATGGTGATGATGGGCAACATTCATAGCCCACTGGAGTGGCAGGCAACATTTTTTGTTTGCACTCCCATAACAACAACAACAACAATGAACATAGACTGGGTGGCTATACAACAAAACTTGGTTTCTCATGCTTCTGAAGCCTGGAAATTCCACGATCAAGGTACCAGCAGATTTGGTGTCTGGATGGGGAACAGTGGAAACAGTGTCAGATTTTACTTTTGGGGGCTCCAAAATCACTGCAGATGGTGACTGCAGACGTGAAATTAAAAGATGCTTACTCCTTGGAAGAAAAGTTATGACCAACCTAGATAGCATATTCAAAAGCAGAGACATTACTTTGCTGATTAAGGTCCGTCTAGTCAAGGCTATGGTTTTTCCAGTAGTCATGTATGGATGTGAGAGTTGAACTGTGAAGAAGGCTGATCGCTGAAGAATTGATGCTTTTCAACTGTGGTGTTGGAGAAGACTCTTGAGAGTCCCTTGGACTGCAAGGAGATCCAACCAGTCCATTCTGAAGGGGATCAGCCCTGGGATTTCTGTGGAAGAAATGATGCTGGAGCTGAAACTCCAGTACTTTGGCCACCTCATGGGAAGAGTTGACTCATTGGAAAAGACTCTGATGCTGGGCGGTTTGGGGGGCAGGAGGAGAAGGGGACGACAGAGGATGAGATGACTGGATGGCATCACGGACTCGATGGACATGAGTCTGAGTGAACTCCGGGAGTTGGTGATGGACAGGGAGGCCTGGCGTGCTGTGATTCATGGGGTCGCATAGAGTCGGACATGACTGAGCGACTGAACTGACTGAAGGGCTCTCTCCATAGGTTGCAGTCAGCCTGTTTCTCATTGTATATTACCATGGTCTTTCCTTGGTGTGTATACATGGACAAACCCCTCTCTCTCTCTCTTTAAAAGGTCATTCATTCTATCAGATTAGGATTCTACTCTCATGACTTCATTTAATCTTAAATACCTTCTAAAAGCCCTATGTCCAAGTATAGTCTCATTGAGGATTAGGGCTTTGACTTATGCATATGAGGGGAGGATACAATTCAGTTCAAAACATAGATAATTGAATAAAATAGATATTGAGGTCTAAAAAGAAATAGCCCCAGAGTTCTGGGTTTTGCTGTGTGTGTGTATGAATGTGTGTGAAAGCACAAACTGACACAAATTTACCATTTATCAATCATACTGTCAAGAGGAAAGGTCTGTAGCTGATGAATTATCTGTGGCTATACATATGTGTGTTATTCACTCAGTCATGTCTGACTCTTTGTGACCACAGGGACTGTTGCCCACCAGGCTCCTCTGTCCATGGAATTTTTCAGGCAAGAATACCGGGGTGGGTAGCCATTCCCTTCTCCAGGGGATCTGCCTGACCCAGGGACTGTTACATTTTAAACTTATTTTAAGTGATATCTTTTAAAGGGGATTCCTTTTACATTTTCATCAACTATTAGTATTAAATAAGTCTATTTTAAACTTTAAAAATCTTTTCATGTGGTATTTTACTTGTATTATGATTTAGTCACCTCAGGCTGCTATTTACTGAAGAAAAAAGACAACTTAAAAATTGTGAGTTAAGTTTTAGTCAGAGACTTTACTGAGGAGGAGAGCCTGGGAAATAGGCTTTCAACTCAGAGGAACTGCTCCAGAGAGGTTAGGGAGGAGCCAGGATATATAGGAATGTTTGCAGGAAAAACAACAAAAACCTGTAGTCAAACATCAAGAGATTCCTGCACATCACACAACACAGACATCCCAAGTTAATGATTTCAGTGCTTCTCTGTGTTTGGGAAGATGCAAAAGTCTGGGCTCATTGAAATTATTCCTTAGATATGCATCTGAACTATCTAGGGCTAGTATCTTGTTTGTTTGTTTCCATCCTGAATCCTCCTCTGGATGCACAGTGTGGGGGTGCGGGGGTCTGGTGATGCCTTGATAGTGATGATGGGCAACATTCATAGCCCACTGGAGTGGCAGGCAACATTTTTTGTTTGCACTCCCATAACAACAACAACAACAATGAACATAGACTGGGTGGCTATACAATAAAACTTGGTTTCTCACACTTCTGAAGCCTGGAAAATCCATGATCAAGGTACCAGCAGACTTGGTGTCTGGATGGGGAAACAGTGGAAACAGTGTCAGACTATTTTTTGGGGCTCCAAAATCACTGCA
>SJYT01068474.1:62779-72803 GCA_006410635.1 Cephalophus harveyi | reverse complement strand
GATGAGATGGCTGGAAGGCATCAATGACTCGATGGACGTGAGTCTGAGTGAACTCCGGGAGTTGGTGATGAACAGGGAGGCCTGGTGTGCTGCGATTCATGGGGTTGCAAAAAGTCGGACATGACTGAGTGACCGAACTGACTGAACTGAAGGGCTCTCTCCATAGGTTGTAGTCAGCCTCTTTCTCAATGTATATTCACATGGTCTTTCCTTGGTGTGTATACATGGACAAACCCCTCTCTCTTTCTCTTTAAAAGGTCATTCATTCTATCAGATTAGGATTCTACTCTCATGACTTCATTTAATCTTAAATACCTCCTAAAAGCCCTATGTCCAAGTATAGTCNGTCAGCCTCTTTCTCAATGTATATTCACATGGTCTTTCCTTGGTGTGTATACATGGACAAACCCCTCTCTCTTTCTCTTTAAAAGGTCATTCATTCTATCAGATTAGGATTCTACTCTCATGACTTCATTTAATCTTAAATACCTCCTAAAAGCCCTATGTCCAAGTATAGTCTGAGGATTAGGGCTTTGACTTATGCATATGAGGGGAGGATACAATTCAGTTCAAAACATAGATAATTGAATAAAATAGATATTGAGGTCTAAAAAGAAATAGCCCTAGAGTTCTGGGTTTTGCTGTGTGTTTGTGTGTGTGTATGAATGTGTGTGAAAGCATAAACTGACACAAATTTACCATTTATCAATCATACTGTCAAGAGGGAAGGTCTGTAGCTGATGAATTATCTGTGGCTATTCATGTGTGTGTTATTCACTCAGTCATGTCTGACTCTTTGTGACCCCAGGGACTGTTGCCCACCAGGCTCCTCTGTCCATGGAATTTTTCAGGCAAGAATACCGGGGTGGGTAGCCATTCCCTTCTCCAGGGGATCTGCCTGACCCAGGGATTGAACCCAGGTCTCCTGCATTGCAAGCAGATCCTTTACTGTCTGAACTACCAATNGGATCCAACTGAGCTTGGTTACAAATGGGGTTCAGTTACCTCCGGGTGTCTCGTTCAGGGACCAAGATAAAGGAACAACAGATGTCCAGAGGACTCTCATCTTGTAGTGATCTCTAGAGTGCGTTAATTGATGCACATGATAAGCCTCGCTGGCATCACATCCATTAGTATCCCACTGACCAAAGCAATGGTGTATATCTAAGCCAAGTTCAGTTAGGCAAATAAGGACCACACTGCATTCCTGGTGAGGCAAGGGCAGGAATGAATAAATGCTGAAAAGTAATCTTTTCACAATGTGCCCTCTTGTTCACAGATATTTACTTCTTTTCTTCATGAAGTTAATGTTTCCTTAAATAGCATATGACAGAAATCTCACTGAAAAGTTTCATTCATTCATGGCATCAAGTTCATTGCCTAGGATCTTGTGGTTTCCATTATGCCAAGAATTTGCCCCTCTGAAAACCAGAAACCAAGGAACTAAAAGGAAGAGTTATTTACTCTCTATGTACTCAGCATAATAAAATGGAACAGGGGCAGTATAATTACATTAACAGCCCCATCCAAAAAGACAAGAATATAGCATTCACTGATACATTAAAATTCTCAAGTTTGGCCAAGCAAATGCTACCAGGGCTTTTTCCTGTTAGGGAAATTTACTTCATCAGTTCCCAATTAACTTCCTCAAAGTGGCTTTCCAGTCCATAGTTTTCCGCAGTTCTTAGATTCACCTTTGGGGGAGTGCTTCAGTTTTTTCATTTCCCTTTCTAAAGAAAGTATTGGTCGTTTCTGAAGAAAGCATTGGGAAATATGTCATTCATTGGTGAATGTGCAGCGTTTCAGCCTCTTTCTGCATCTAGAAATTTGGAAGCCAGTCTTCTTCTTATACTTGATNCTTTCTAAAGAAAGTATTGGTCGTTTCTGAAGAAAGCATTGGGAAATATGTCATTCATTGGTGAATGTGCAGCGTTTCAGCCTCTTTCTGCATCTAGAAATTTGGAAGCCAGTCTTCTTCTTATACTTGATTTAATCTCAGTTTCATTTAATCTGGGCTGCTTGTACTTTTGCCAATATAGCTCTTTCAAAAATGTTGTCTATGTTTTATGCCTCTGTTTCTAGCAAGTTTTATTTGCTCAAAGCTATACCTACAGTTTATTTTCAGACTTGTCTTTCTTTCTAGACTTACTTATCAGTAATTTGGGTATATTTGATTTTGCTGCCATCAAAATTTCTAAGTGCCTGTTGAGCCAGCTGAAAGAATCTGCTATAGTCACCTTACTTTTTTTAGAGGTCTAAAAAAAGTTTTGCAAGTACACGTTTGATTTCACTATTGCCCTAGCACCAATTTAATTCTTTGATTCTGTAGATTCTGGGCTGCTTCTCTTTCCTCATAACTTTGCTTGCCAATGGGTCAACTCCTTTCTGAACTTATCTTCTACTTTTAACATCATAACTAATTGTATTAATAGAGACTCTCTCAAGTAACATAACCACTAGGATAGCTAGATACATGCGTATATAGAAAAGGAGATTTGTTATAGGAATTGGGTCATACAATTGTAAAAGCTGAGAAGTCCCACTACCTGCAATCTGCAAGCTGGACAATGAGGAAAATTGGTGGCACAGTTCAGTCTGTGTTGAAAAACCAGAGAACCAGGAATGCACATGGTGTAAATCCTCAGTTCTGAAGGTCTGAGAACCAGGAGCTCTGATATCTAAAGGCAGGAAAAAATGGATGCACCCTCCCAAGAAGAGAGAAAGAATTCTCCTTTTTTTCACATTTTGTTACTCTTCAAAACTCCCAACTGATTAGATGATACTTCTTGCATTGATGTAAGTGGCTATCCTTACTCAGTCAACTGAATCAAATGCTAATCTCTTTCAGAAATCCTCACAGGCACATCCAGAAGTAATGTTTTACCAGCTCTCTGGGCATCCGTTAGCCCAGTCAAGCTGACACATAAGATTAGCCATCACACTAATATACTTGATTAACAAATAGCTTACACTTTGAAAATATTTTCCCAACACTGCCAGCTCAGTGTGTACTTTTTTTGGGGGCAGGAGGAGAAGGGGACGACCGAGGATGAGATGGCTGGATGGCATCACTGACTCAATGGACATGAATCTGAGCGAACTCCGGGAGTTGTTGATGGACAGGGAGGCCTGGCGTGGTGTGATTCATGGGGTCACAAAGAGTCGGACGCCACTGAGCGACTGAACTGACCTTGGTTTCAGAGCCTGTGCTTGAATTCATGTCTGTTCAAGTAAATTCATTCTGGAGGTAGAACTAGAAGAGCCAGAAGCAATCTTGGGGAAACTCTTATGGGGAAAAAACCAGAGCCCAACAATGTTTGCCTAAAGGCATATGCATATATTGTCTTTTCATGTACACTATCATACCATTGCACAAAGAAAATCACATGGCTACACCCTAAATATCAGTGGAACAAGGAGAATTTCCTTTCCATGGAGACCAAGGTTTGGAGGAAAAAATGGAATGCTCACTAAAACAATAATTGAATCTATCCAAACAAGGGAAAATGTAAGAATGCAGTGATTGCAACTCTTGCCATGATGATGAATAAGCGTGGACTTCTGGCTTTCTCTGTGGAACCTAACTTTGAGACCTCACAGATTTCTGGGGAAATTTTTTTTTCAACCTAAAAGCAGACTGTGAGACCTTCTAAGAATAATAGAAATTGTTTGGATTTGGGTGTTTGACTGGGAGGAGAGATAGTAATAACTAGCAGCTCAGAGTAAAAGGGAGCTGAATACTAGAAAAGGAAGACCGAGCAGGGAAAGGTTTTAGGTGTGTTTTTTTTTTTTTCCTCTTTCCTACTTGCCCATTTATGTGAAAGGGGAAAACGCAGCATTAATCATAGCAGTAGTCCCATGGGCTAATATAAAGATGGCATAAGGGCAAAATTACCTATACAACCTGAGGCGGGGAGGCACCAAATAATACCATGCAGTGGTCAAAGCCATTAAATAAAGACACCTGTCTATGTGTCTGCGCACACAGTCACCCTTGGAGAGAGTGTTGGGACCTACATGATTTTCCTTAAAGGAGGAACCCTGCTGAATGGAAGATGGACTAGAGTAACAGCGTAAGGGTAGGGAAATCAATGTTCCTGTGAAATGAATAGCTGATTCTGGCACGATTTCCAGAAGAAATATGACTATGGCTAAAATGCAATCATATCAGAATTGATTTGCTGTGCCTGACCTCATTGTATACCAATCTACCATAAACTGAATGGGAATTACTTTAAAGAGGAGGAGGGTCCACTATAAAGCAAACTGTCAGTGCTGACAAATACACAATTTTCCCCTGCTGACGTCCTTTGCTTCCTTCTGTCCTGAAGCCAGCAGCCTTGCAAATTTATTTAATGGTGACCCTGAGACATTCTTCTCTATGAACAGCCTCACTGCTGTCCTGTTGGTAAGAAAGTGGTTTGTTTTTTAAAGTAGATCTCAATTATTTTACACTCTCAGGAAATGTGCTTCTTAACCCAGGAATAATAGCAATTGATATTAAAACCTCTGTTAAATAATAAAAGGGTAGAAAAAAAAGCAGCATTTTCTATTCTCATATAAATTAAGGATAAGAGAGGAAAAAGAAGAAAAACACTCCTTTTTGTTGTGATTCTTTTTCTTTACAATTTATACTGTGTATTTTATCAAAATTAATTTCTTATCCCTATTAATGGAGAAGGCAATGGCATCCCACTCCAGTACTCTTCCCTGGAAACTCCCATGGACGGAGGAACCTGGTAGGCTGCAGTCCATGGGGTCGCTGAGTCAGACACGACTGAGCGACTTCCCTTTCACTTTTCACTTTCATTCACTGGAGAAGGAAATGGCAACCCACTCCAGTGTTCTTGCCTGGAGAATCCCAGGGATGGCGGAGCCCAGTGGGCTGCCGTCTATGGTGTCGCACAGAGTCGGACACGACTGAAGCGACTTAGCAGCAGCAGCAGCAGCATCCCTATTAAATTTATATTTAAAATATCGATACAAATAGTATCTTATTTACAATACTAACTTAAGATTCTCTTTTTATCCACAGAAGTAATGCATAATCATCTCTCTGAATTATGTATAAATATTGCTGCTTCTTTCTTTTGTAAACATTTGAAATACTTTAAAGCCAACTAAAGTAAAAATCAAAAGAAGACAGCAAACCCCCATGCTTTAATATAATGAATGGATAACAGAATAGAGAAACATTTGGTGCAAGGAGGAGAATTATGTTTGATAAGGTAACAAGGTGAGCTTTCAGAGACCCTGCCTATGTCCACCTATAGAACCTATTGATGTATGACTGATTTGCAAGCAGAGAATCTAAATTTTGTTCTCCTTTCTATTCTCCTCTATTTATTTCAAATTCCTAGTCTACCTGAGAAATTTTATTAAGTGGCGTAATGTGTTCTGCCAAGGTTTCCAATGCCATGCATTGGGTCGGTAGAGCCAAAAGAAAGTACTTTCCTGAGTTATATTTTTGATTTATATTATATATATGTCTCTGCCCTCTCCCAGTCTAGTTTCTTTCCTGCCCCTGTGCTGATTGGCTAAAATCATTGAGCATAAATGGCTGGTCACCCCTCATGTATAATTCATGCAATCAAAACTTTGCAACTGTGCACAATTTCGAAACCTATGTCCTATGCACTCAGATGGGCTCTCTCTAAGCTGTCAAGACTTTCTGCAATGCCACATGGCTGCTCTGCTATCATAAACTGAAGCAATAATGAAGTTGTCAGAATGGTTCTAGAGAGAGCAGTTTAATCAGGCACTGCCTCTAATTGGGATTGGCTGACAGGTGGCCCCAAACATTGAGAGACTTAAAAAAACAAACAAACAGCTTTCCTCATATCAAACCAATGCTAGTATGGCTTACTGGGAAATGTACTTGAAGATATTTTAATCAGTGACTTTTCATTCCCGAGAAACCAAAGTAATGCTTTAGAAAAATGAAGGTATTGTTACTTATCAGTGTTTCTAAATCCAGCATTAAATTTAATAATTATATAATTAGATCTGAATTACATAAATGAATGCTTCTGAAGCACTGGGACTTGCAGAGTATGTTATCTCAAATTTGCACATGCCTCTGAGTAGATTAATGAAATTAGCCAGTGGTAATAGGGAAACATTTCTCATTGTCCTTTCTTAGGTGCGTGATTTCATGATTTGGTATTGTGTCCATAACCATGGGCTAGTGATAGAGGAGAAAATATGGAAACACTATGAAATGCCACATGTTTTTCATGTGTCAAATGTGAATCACTTGCAATTGAAAATTTTTTCACGTGGTAAATACCATCTGTACTACTTAGAAAGCTCTTCTTCACCCCCCAAATATAACATTTTCATGTCTTTTTAGTGATTTTTCATAGTTAAAAGATTGTACCTAAGCTATTTTGCCTTCAGCATGGAACTGGGTGCTTTATCTAGTTCATTAAAAGTAAAAGCTGTAGTCAAATGAATGTCATCATGCTACTTGGTATTAAAACATTTAATCTTAAAACTAAGGAAAAGTTTAAATCTTAATGTTAAAACTAAGAAAAGGTACTATGAGCTAAGAAGATAAGCCAAGTAGTAGAGGAATACTCATTTATTTAACCAACAACCATGTACTGAAAGTCTACTTCCTGTAAGACACTATGCTATGTGTGTACAAAAGGTATACAACTGTCCTCAAATAACTTACAATTTATTAAAGGACAGGAGAGAATTATACAGAACTGTGATGCAAATTAAGGTCTGATAAGGCCCTATAAGATTAAAATAAAACTTTCTAAAATGGTTGAGAGCAAGATAAATTGTATCAATTTTGGCATCAAGACTCCAGATTCTTTTCTTCTATTAATGTATTCACTCTATTGACTTCACTTTTGAGATAGGATGTTTATATTAGTTTCATGTTTAACACTACAAAAATATTAATATCCAGGGTCAAAAGGAATGACATTATAAGTGAGGGAAATGATTCTTAAATCCACACACTTTTCTTTGGCCCAACTCTGGGTCATGTATCCATTGCT
This sequence comes from Cephalophus harveyi, assembly GCA_006410635.1. Lineage (NCBI taxonomy): Eukaryota > Metazoa > Chordata > Mammalia > Artiodactyla > Bovidae > Cephalophus > Cephalophus harveyi. The sequence continues at coordinate 65,790 of SJYT01068474.1, read as the reverse complement.
TCTAGAAGAGGCAGAAGAAAACTACTGTGTGAACTTATGTTCTTTTGCCAGATCTGGGCATGGGGTCACCTTTCATTGAAATAGGGCTGGATGTCTCTATGAAATCAGATTTCTGCTCTGAAAGAAGAATAAGAAAGGAGATGCCAGCTGTGTCTGCTCAATCAGTTGAGTAGAGTAAGAGAGGAGGGCCAGGACATACAAAATTACATGACATTTTGTAGTATGGGGTTGTTCTATTGAAACTTCTGGTGGGAAAGGGTAATCCATATATTCAGGAAGAAAGTTTAGGGTAATGAGAAGGATTTTTTTTGATAAATAAAAGAGACATGAGCATTTTAATTCAAAACCACTGTCAAGGAAGAGACCAGAGATTACAAAAATGAGCCTAGAGTAGTGTTTTTCCATATTTAATGTGCATATAAACCACCTATTGATCATAAAGATCACGGTGAAACCTAATCAGCAATATGGATCTCTATATAAAGAGCATGATATTGTAGACTAGCTTTTGTTGAGAGGGAAAGAACAGAGAGCATGTAAAAAATGGGTTGACAGTTAAGGGGCAGAATGATGAGGAAACAACTGCAAGGAAAGGACTTTAACTGTTCACAATGAAAAAAAAAAAAAAAAAAAAAAACTTATAGAAAAGATAGAAGAGTGTCATAGGTGCTTTTAAAAACCTTAGGTTTATTCTCATCATATTTCACACATAGCCTAGCTTAAAAATAATCACAAATCTATCTTGAATTTTTTGAGTTATCAAAAGAGAGAAGAAAAGAGGGGAGGAATAAATAATTTATCACTTATACTTTAAGATTCCATAAAAGTTACACGTTGTAAGTCCTGGGTTGCAGCCAAGGTTAGCTATTTTAATTTGCCATATATTAAAGAATCAACCTAACTAAAGATACAAATTGAAAAGTTGCGAAGTCGTTTTTATGAATGATTATAAATTATGGTGAAAAATCTAATTATCATGAGCTTAGATAAATAAGGGATACTTTGTTCCCTATTTATTTAAAAATTACAGCTTTAAACAAGTTCACATTTCATCCAAGCCACTGATAAATTGTTTAGAGTGTGTGTGTGTTCAAAATATATGAGGGTGATCAGATCAGGTGTTTAGAAGCCATATTTCATGAAGTATGAGTCTGAAAAGAGGACAGAAAAGGATATGAGAGCTTTTTATTTATTTATTTTTTAAATTAGAGGCTTTAGTGTAGAAGTAAGAATAGACTCAGAAGTTCCTAGAGAAGAATAGTGGCCGATGGATAGAGTTTATAAGAAGGCGAGTTTTGACTTAATAAAAAGGAAAACATTTTAACAGTTTAAAAATGCTCAACAACTGATTAGGTTGTTTTTGAAGGAAATAAGTTTTGATCCTTGAATGACTGACACCATTTGCCCAGGATATTATGGAGGAGATATTTATAGATGACAAGAATAAAATTGATATTCCTTTTAATTTAATAATATTAAACTATATGTAGGAATAGTGTGGTCCATTGGAGAAGAGAATGGCAAACCACTTCAGTATTCTTGTCTTGAGAACCCCATGAATAGTATGAAAAGGAAAAAAGATAGGACATTGAAAGATAAACTCCCTAGGTCAGAGTTGCCCAATATGCTACTGGAGATCAGTGGAGAAATAACTCCAGAAAGAATGAAGGGATGGAGCCAAAGGAAAAACAACACCCAGTTGTGGATGGGACAGGTGATAGTAGCAAGGCTTGATGTTGTAAAGAGCAATATTGCATAGGAACCTGGAATGTTAGGTCCATGAATCAAGGCAAATTGGAAGTGGTCAAACAGGAGGTGGTAAGAGGGAATACTGACATTCTAGGAATCAGCAAACTAAGATGGACTGGAATGGGTGAATTTAACTCATATGACCATCATATCTACTACTGCGGGCAGGAACCCCTTGGAAGAAATGGAGTAGCCATCATGGTCAACAAAAGAGTCCAAAATGCAGTACTTGGGTGCAGTCTCAAAAACGACAGAATGATCTCTGTTCGTTTCCAAGGCAAACCATTCAGTATCACGGTAATCCAAGTCTATGCCCCGATCAGAAATGCTGAAGAAGCTGAACAGTTCTATGAAGACCTACAAGACCTTCTAGAACTAACAACCAAAAAATATGTCCTTTTCATTATAGGGGACAGGAATGCAAAAGTAGGAAGTCAAGAAACACCTGGAGTAACAGGCAAATTTGGCCTTGGTGTACAGAATGAAGAAGGACAAAGGCTAATAGAGTTCTGCAAAGAGAACGCACTGGTCATAGCAAACACCCTCTTCCAACAACACAAGAGAAGACTCTACACATGGACATCACCAGATGGTCAACACTGAAATCAGATTAATTATATTCTTTGCAGCCAAAGATGGAGAAGCTCTATACAGTCAACAAAAACAAGCCCAGGAGCTGACTGTGGCTCAGATCATGAACTGCTTATTGCCAAATTCAGACTGAAATTGAAAAAAGTGGAGAAAACCACTAGATCATTCAGGTATGACCTAAATCAAATCCCTTATGACTATACAGTGGAAGTAAGAAATAGATTTAAGGGACTAGATCAGATAGACAAAGTGCCTGATGAACTATGGACAGAGGTTCATGACATTGTACAGGAGACAGGAATCAAGACCATCCCCATGGAAAAGAAATGCAAAAAAGCAAAATGGCTGTCTGAGGAAGCCTTAAAAATAGCTGTGAAAAGAAGGGAAAGAAAAAGCAAAGGAGAAGAGGAAAGATATACCCATTTGAATGCAGAGTTCCAAAGAATAGCAAGGAGAGATAAGAAAGCCTTCCTCTGTGATCAATGCAAAAAAATAAAGGAAAATAATAGAATGGGAAAGACTAGAGATCTCTTCAAGAAAATTAGAGATACCAAGGGAACATTTTATGCAAAGATGGGCTCAATAAAGGACAGAAATGGTAGGGACCTAACAGAAGCAGAAGATATTAAGAAGAGGTGGCAAGAATACACAGAAGAACTGTACAAAAAAGA
>SJYT01068474.1:36483-51243 GCA_006410635.1 Cephalophus harveyi | reverse complement strand
GTACATGAAAAAATTAATTCATTTGGTGTCTGTTCTGTTTATGTGATTGCATGATTCATCAGATCCTAGCATGAAGTGAAAAGTCTCTTATTCTTAAGTAGCAGCTTGTCCCATCCTGCCTTTTACTCCTTTTGTTTTTTAGATCTTATGTCTGATAATAAATTTTAAATTCCTCAAGGACAGCATGTTCTCTTCTACATATAATTTGTTATGGTAAATCAGGATGCAGTTTATGGTTGAACATAATTATTTTAATACCAAGCATTTCAAATTCTCTGTATATATGTGATATTGCTAAATTCATTAGAGCTATGTTTAATAATATGAGTTATTTTAATGTCAAATTACCTTTAATTTACAGTTATTCTACAGGTAATCTACAGGGATATATATTTCCATATCTGAGATCTGAACAGTTGGAAGTATCTAGATGGAAAGAGGATGTATGACAGATCCACCTCTGAAACATTGAAACTTTTATTAATTTTGAATTGTAAACTTGTGTGTGTGTTTTCATGGCATAGAATTAAATTGTGAGTGTTAACATCGGAAGCCTGAATCCCTTCTGAATAACTCTGCTTCATGCTGCCTCATGTTTTATGCAAATTATGTTTTTGCTAGAATTCCCATTGCCAGACTACATTAAACTTTAATGCACTTACAGAAGAATTGGATTATAAAAATTACTGTTAATATCATCATGTCTATATAAAGAAATTAAGGAACTTATTTGAACATTTTTAAAAGAGACACAGAAAGTAAGGAAGAATGATAGTAGAGGAGAAAATGATTACTTTTAGTCTATAGTACCATTTGATGTTTTATATTAAAATTTTGGCTCATCCTTTACAATCATATTTATTCTATGATTCACATTCAAAAGTTTCTATTTTCTCTTTAAAGTGAGATCAGATGCTAAACAGTCTTTTTAAGTCAGTTTCCTCTTCAGAAATGAGTGTCTAATATTTGCACAAATTTTCTGACTAGATAGAATGATTATTATAATTACACAATAATATATTCTATATGGTATACATAATATAATTAATAAACGATGACTATGACGAGCACAATCCCCTTGATATCCATGGGGCATCCATTCTCAGATCCTCGTGCCTGCATACTTACTCAATCACTCAGTTGTGTCTGACTCTTTGCAATCCCAATACTGCAACCTGCCAGGCTCCTTTGTCAGTGGGATTGTCCAGGCAAGAATGCTGGGGTAGATTTTCACTTTCCCCTCCAGGGGATCTTCTTGACCCAGGGATTGAACCCATGTCTCCTGAGTCTCCTGCATTGGCAGGTGGATTCTTGATCCTCACATATATCAAATTCCTCAGATGTTCAAGTCCCTTCTGTAACATGGCAGAGTACAGTTGCCCTTCCATTTATTCTTATCTGCAGATAGTGCTTCTGGGGGCTCAACCAATTGCGGATTGAAATCCTAAGTTGGCTGAACCTGTGGATATGAAAGGCCTAACTATATATTCTTATGTACCTTGCATTTTTTGTACTTTCTAAATTTTATGTAGGATAGCTTGAATCTTGACATTGCATGTTTTCTTACAGAGATTTGCCATTCCTAAAGACTTTCCTAAATATAATTTGGGCTTTTTCAATACCTTTGTCTTAAATGGGTACAGGCTATTTTAAAAAGTTAATAATAACAAAATTTTTTGTAATTTCCTGATTATATGTTAATATATAATATATTATTATACCAATAATATAACATGCTTGTTCTATTATAATAATGTTTCAATATTTAAGTTTTTTTTTTTTCAAAAGAAAATACCTGTTTTATCTTTTACCATTTAGTTAAGGATGTTAATAATTATAAAACAAATGGTCATTTGAAGAAACTCATAAAGGCTTATTTAGTTAAGTTTTGAAGTTTATTTCCAAGTGAATGTATTAGGCTGAAGAAAAATACACTCTGGAAAAGACACAAAGACCAGTTAACAGGGTGCTAGGTAGATATATTTGTTACTTCTTCCTTGCCTTATTAAACAATTTACAACTGTAGATAATCTCAATATTTATCCATATATAATTTTGGATAATGCCATTGCTTTCTATAGATCTGATTTTTTATTTGGTATCATTTTACTTTGTCCTAAAAAGCTTGCTTTGACAGTTCTTTTACTGCGGATCTGCTGGTAGTAAATTCTACCATTTTTTTAAAATCTAAAGTTATGTCGGTAAGTGTTTTGCCTATGTTCTCCTCTAGTAGTTTTATAGTTTCTGGTCTTACGTTTAGATCTTTAATCCATTTTGAGTTTATTTTTGTGTGTGGTGTTAGAGAGTGATCTAGTTTCATTCTTCTACAAGTGGTTGACCAGTTTTCCCAGCACCACTTGTTAAAGAGATTGTCTTTACTCCATTGGATGATTTGGGAGAATGGCATTGAAACATGTAAACTAACATGTAAGAACGAAGCACAAGCCTATGTTCGATACAGGATACAGGATGCTTGGAGCTGGTGCACAGGGATGAGCCAGAGAGATGATGTGGGGTGGGAGGTGGGAGGGGGATTCGGGATTGGGAGCTAATATACACCCATGGTGGATTCATGTCAATGTATGGCAAAACCAATACGGTATTGTAAAGTAAAATAAAGTAAAAATAAAATTTAAAATCTAAAGTTATTTATATTTTGAAGAATAATATGTTTGGGTATAAATTCTTGATTGAAAAGCTATTTTATTTCTTTTATCACTTTAAAGTTGTATTCATATCTGCATTGATTATGATGAGGATTTATTTTTTATTTTTGTCTTCTATATAAGCAACCAGGTATGCAATGTGTCAATTTTATTTGGATACCTTTAACATTTTTTATTTACCTTTATATTAAGTGATTTGTTCAGGATATGTCAAGGTATTGTTTTCTTCACATTTTCTTACTTGAGATAAACAACTTATTAACAATATGTAAGTTTAAACTTTCACCAAATTTGAGAAGTATTCATTCACTATTTTTTCAAATCCATTTTTCTTTCTGTGTTCTTTCTTGAACTTCACTTATGCTGTTGCACATATCAGTAGTTCTTTCATTTTTATAGCTGAGTAAATTTTCCACTCTATGGGTGTACCACAGCTAGTATATTCATTCATTACTTCATGCATCACTTGGTTGTTTTTCAAGTTTTGGCTAATATAAATAAACCAGGGCTATGGGAAGACAACTGCAGTGTGTCTTGTAATAGAAAAGGGCAAAAATAAATCATTGGCTCATCGAGTATGTGATCACCAAAATTCTATATGACTCAACATCAAAATACTTTAATATGAAAATTAGGCTGACTTCTTGCATTTATGGCTTTGAGCATATTTCATCTTGGTGTATTAGAGATTCACAGTCAAGGGCACACTTTCCAATTTGTTTCTTCAACTTATAATCAATATTCTAAAGTGATGTGAAGATAGTGATGGACAGGGAATCCTGGCATGCTGCAGTACCTGGGGCCGCAAAGAGTCAGACCCAACTTAACAACTGTACAACAAAGTGACGTGATTCAATGTAAAGTTTGGATTTTCATTAATTTACTAAAAGTTTGCTGTAGATAGGTACTAGTATAGTTTGGTGGTTTTGGTTTGTTTTTCTTAGAGAATAATAGAGCTCATGATTTTCAATATTTCTTTCAAGCTTTTCAAGGTCCAAAGGTGACTCCCTGACTTTCATTTCAACAGTGAGTTTTTTTTTTTTCTCCAAGGTCAGAGGTGCTACTGATGCCCTCTATGGCTTCTAATCTCAGCTGAGAATGGTAAATTTGGCTTTCAGAGTTTTCAAAAGGGAGCTTATGCCAGAAACACATTTGTAGTCATGTATCCTGTGGAGTCAGCTTGTAGGTTTGGCAAACAGTAGAATACAAACTTTTAGACTTCTCAGCCTTACCTGAGAAACTAGCAGTTCTCCTCTAGTCTCTAGTAAAAATATTATAGAATTTTTCATAATAGGTTTGAAACCTGTTAGCTTCATGAGGTAGTTAAATTTATGTTTTGTAGAGCAGTTTCTTTTTTTTTTTTTTAGTTAAAACACAATGACTTGCATACACTAGGCCAGTCTCTAAATATTTAAAGGTACATTCTAGACATTATATAATTAATCTAATGTAAGATTTTCTTCTATCCTAAACAAATAATAAATATGTAACAGATTAATTGTCCACCCGATTCTAATTTTGAACTAAATCTGAAGTTCAGTTCAGTTCAGTCACTCAGTCGTGTCCGACTCTTTGCGACCCCATGAATTGCAGCACGCCAGGCCTCCCTGTCCATCACCATCTGCAGTGATTTTGGAACCCCCAAAATAAAGTCTGTCACTGTTTCCACTGTTTCCCCATCTATTTCTCATGAAGTGATGGGACCAGATGCCATGATCTTCGTTTTCTGAATGTTGAGCTTTCAGCCAACTTTTTCACTCTCCTCTTTCACTTTCATCAAGAGGCTTTTGAGTTCCTCTTCATTTTCTGCCATAAGGGTGGTGTCGTCTGCATATCTGAGGTTATTGATATTTCTCCCAGCAATCTTGATTCCAGCTTGTGCTTCTTCCAGCCCAGCGTTTCTCATGATGTACGCTGCATATAAGTTAAATAAGCAGGGTGACAATATACAACCTTGATGTACTCCTTTCCTGATCTGGAACCAGTCTGTTGTTCCATGTCCAGTTCTAACTGTTGCTTTGTGTCCTGCATATAGGTTTCTCAAAAGGCAGGTCAGGTGGTCTGGTATTCCCATCTCTTTCAGAATTTTCCACAGTTTATTGTGATCCACACAGTCAAAGGCTTTGGCATAGTCAATAAAGCAGAAATAGATGTTTTTCTGGAACTCTGTTGCTTTTTCTATGATCTAGTGGATGTTGGCAATTTGCTTTCTGGTTCCTCTGCCTTTTCTAAAACTAGCTTGAACATCTGGAAGTTCATGGTTCACGTATTGCTAAAGCGTGGCTTGGAGAATTTTGAGCATTACTTTACTAGCGTGTGAGATGAGTACAATTGTGCGGTAGTTTGAGCATTCTTTGGCATTGCCTAGATCCCGTTAGTTGATATTAATTCTTCTCATTTCATCTCTTTTTAAAAAATTATCCTCTTTCCCATTCTCAGTAATTCTGTGTGTATGTCATGTTGAACTACTGATAAATATGCAAAGTTTCTACACTCTTCTTTTGTATTTTGTAAGACTTTGATATATCCATACCCCAGATCTCTTTCTTTAGGAACTCTGGTTATATGTTCTTCAACTAGGGGGACTTCCTGAATCTAGAAGACTGAGCAGTTACAATATAGTCCTACTCACTGTTCAAACCCAATCACACTGAATTCCAACTGTATCTTTATTTGCCTGTATCCCTAGATAGTCTTTAAATCAGAACTGTACTGTAGTCATATCTGTAGTCTCTAACTCAATGATTGGTACCTAATTTATTCTCAATAACTATTTCAAGTTAAAAAGCTAAATAACCACTCCCTCTGAGCAAGATATTGGATATTAAAGCACCCAGAATAATTTTGATCTAGCTACTGTACCTTTATTGCTGGTAAGCTGACTGATACACCTTTTGTTACCTCATTCATAATAATATCAATGGATATTTTATGCTCTTTCAGATAATTATTACATGGCTAAGAAATACATTTTATTTTATTACATATGCCAAGTTCTCCTAGGTCTATATTGGAGGTTAAATTTTGTTGATAGAAGAGAGAGAAATGTATCATAGAATTAAAAATGAAAAATAGAATTAAATGTATAATAAATGCTATGTGTGCATGCTAAGTTGCTTCAGTCATGTCTGACTCTTGTGACCCTGTGGACTGTAGTATGCCAAGCTCCTCTGTCCATGGGATTCTCCAGGCAAGGCTACGGAAGTGGATTGCCATGCCCTCCTCCAAGGAATCTTCCAACCCAAGGATCAAACCCACATTTCCTATTTCTATTTCATTGGCAGGCAGGTTCTTTGTCACTAGTGCCACCTAGGAAGCCCAACAGAATGTATAACAGAATTTAAAAATGTATAATAGAATATACATTAAATCCTGCTTGTCACCTCATGATTCTACTGGATCTGTGAGAAGACAAGCAGGACTTAAGAACAATTTTGAAAGACTCAGATGTATATCTAATATTATAATACTACTTTTGATCTGTCCCTATTGATGCTGAGTTATCCTAAGGACTAGGTGATATCAACTAATAAAAGCACTCTTGTAATGTCCACCTAGGCAGCAAATACTTCTCAGGGTACTTATTATGGCACAACTCAGACACTGTTATTGCCAATAATTATAGTGGTTCAAGGTTGGAGCCGAGGTATGCCTCTTGCCATTGACACATAAATCCAAATATGCACAGAGCGTTGGCTAGAGAATATTTTCTCTACTGAAAATACTGGAGATACCCAACATGATTTTGGCTTAAATAATTTGGAGATTAAATAAAAGTAGAAAGCGAAAACTTCCAAATTTTTATCTGCAGAAGATTTTTTCTTGTCAATCAGTAATCATGTTCGAGACCATCACTGTAAGATGCTCACTGGCATCAGGTCCATAGAAAGTCGATGGAGCTATTGTAAGGTGTATACAGCTCCTGACTGGCTGATAAGCCCAAACAGTCCTGAAATTACTTTCCTTACAAGAATGATGTGCTCCTAAAAATCTGACTGCCAAGTAAATTAAAGCAAATTAGACTTAACACTGGAGAAGGCAATGGCACCCCACTCCAGTACTCTTTCCTGGAAAATCCCATGGACAGAGGAGTCTGGTGGGCTACAGTCCATGGGGTCGCAAAGAGTCGGACATGACTGAGCAACTTCACTTTCACGCATTGGAGAAGGAAATGGCAATCCACTCCACTGTTCTTGCCTGGAGAATCCCAGGGATGGAGGAACCTGGTGGGCTGCCATCTATGGGGTCACACAGAGTCGGACATGACTGAAGCGACTTAGCAGCAGCAGCAGACTTAACACTGTCTTCAAATTGAAGTTTGTTGTGGAAAAAAAAGCTACATCTGTAATTTGCTGACTCTTAGTTTTACTTAGTAATGAATTTTCCCCTTAAATCACTGATAAAATCTAGGGCATTCTCTGGATTTTACTGAGGTGAGTTTAGTTATAAAGATGAAAGTCTATAATATTAAGTAGTAAAACTCCATAGAATATGCACAGAAAAGAAGAAAGGAACTTCCAAATGGAAAAATTTTTCATTGGTGAAAAATCTCCAATTTTTTAAATAAACTAATTTTAAAATATATATTCCAAAGTAAACATTGCTTGAAATATTTGCTTTATTAGCTGTTAGCATTTTTCTTCTTCGGAGAAGGCAATGGCAAGCCACTCCAGTACTCTTGCCTGGAAAATCCCATGGATGGAGGAGCCTGGTAGGCTGCAGTCCATGGGGTCGCTGGGAGTCGGTCGCGAGTGAGCGACTTCACTTTCACTTTTTGCTTTCACACAATGGAGAAGGAAATGGCAGCCCACTCCAGTGTTCTTGCCTGGAGAATCCCAGGGACGGGGGAGCCTGTTGGGCTGCCGTCTATGGGGTCGCACAGAGTCGGACACGACTGAAGCGACTTAGCAGCAGCAGCAGCAGCAGCAGCATTTTTCTTAATAGATAAGGTTATATGAAATTCTATTACACATGGAAGAAAGTGATAAATAATAGTTTTGTTGTTGTTAAGTTGCTAAATTGTGTCCAACACTTTGCAGCCCCATGGACTGCAGCACACCAGGCCTCCCTGTCCTTCTCTAATTCCTGGAGTTTGCTCAAACTCATGTCCACTGAATTGGTGATGCCATTCAACCATCTTATCCTCTGTTAACCTCTTTTGCCCTCAATCTTTCTCAGCATCTGGGTCTTTTCCAATGAGCTGGCTCTTCACATCAGGTGGCCAGAGTATTGGAGCTTCAGAATCAATCTTTCCAATGATTATTCAGGGTTTATTTCTTTTAATATTGACTGGTTGGATCTCCTGGCAGTCCAAGGGACTCTCAAGAGTCTTCTCCAGCACCATAGTTTGAAAGCATCAATTCTCCAGCACTCAGCCTTCTTTATGGTCCAATACTCACATCTGTACATGACTACCAGAAAAACCATAGCTTTGATTATTTAGTCCTTTGTTGGTAAAGTAGTGCTCCTGCTTTTTAATACGCTGTCTAGGTTGGTCATAGCTTTTCTTCCAAGGAGGAAGAATGTTTTAATTTCATGGCTGCAGTCACTATCTGCAGTGATTTTGGAGCCCCCTAAAATAAAGTCTCTCACTGCTTCCACTTTTTCGCCATCTTTCCCCCATGAACTGATGGGAGCGGATGCCATGATCTTATTTTTTTGAATGCGAATCTTAAGCCAGCTTTTTTCACTTTCCTCTTTCACCTTCATCAAGAGGCTTTTTAGTTCCTCTTCATTTTCTGCCATTAGAGTGGTATCATTAGAATGTCTGAGATTGTTGATATTTCTCCCTACAGTCTTGATTCCAGTTTGGGATTTATCCAGCCTGGCATTTCACATGATGTACTCTGCATATAAGTTAAATAAGTAGAGTGCCAATGTACAGCTTTGTCATACTCCTTTCCCAATTTTGCATCAGTCCATTGTTTCATGTCTGGTTCTGAAGATCAGAAACCAGATGGGATTAATTTAGGGTATGAAATGGAGCTGAAGTGGTTTAAAATGGCCAAGGTAATGAAGTTGCCATTTTTATAGTTTCAAGGTTATTATCTCCCAATGTGAACAGATTTGAGTGTTAGTCACTTAGTCATGGCTGACTCTTTGCTGTCCCATGGATTGTAGCCTGCCAGACTCCTCTGTCCATGGGATTCTCTAGGCAAGAATACTACAGTGGATTACCATTCCTTCCTCCAGGAGATCTTCCTGACCCAAAGATCAAATTTGGATCTCCTGCATTACAGGCAGATTCTTTACTGGCTGAGCCACCAGGGAAGCCCAGATTTAAAGGACTTGATAAATGTGAAAACGTGAAAAAATTATAACTTTTGTTGTGTACAAAATACTTTAACTTTCTATTCTCTAATAGAATTCAATATTTGTATGTAGCACATGCTGCATATTAAAGACATGATGTGTATAATGCCTACTTAAAAGCATAGTGTAAGAGTTATAAGTGATTACATTTGCAGAATGGAGCCATTTTCTTTGGATTTTATGTTTTCTCAATAGTTCAAAATACTTTATTTTTTTAAAGCTAACCAGTTTACAAGAGATGTGGAGGCCACATTTTTGCTGCTGTTTTCTTTCTGTATCTTAGTTGGTTTAGTTTATGTTTCATATATGAAAAAAATTAGAAATTTTCTCCCTCTAGAAAAACTATTCACATTGATTTTTAAAGTAATAATGGACAGAAAAGGCTTTCTAAATCCAAGTTAATTCATGTTTGTCTCTAACTTTGGAAGATGGTATGTATTAAATAGTATACCTTAATTTTTAAATAATGAATCTGTCCCTTTGGAAGACATTCTGTTAAGTATTAGTTAATTAAAAGGGGAATAATGTAACATATATTCTAATGTTGTCATTGCTAAGAGTGCTTTAGGTGTAGTGAGATTTGTTGGCTAGACTAACAGTTGCCTACTCATCTTGTACGAGTTATAGAGCTTTTAAATTTGTTTATCTGTGATTTGTAAACATACAATGAAAGGAAACTATTTAGCACCTCCTCTTAAACCCTCAAGAGTCCATCTTGGCTCTTAGTCCCTAAACATATCTTTGTGTCTCAGAATTTCTTCCCTATTAACCCCTGAAGTGATACCACCCACTTTCTACTTCAAAAATCATACCTCCTGGCCAGTTTCACTGTTGAATCCCCACAGTGCAACTTAAAGAAAGCCTTTGTGTGAAAACACAATTACAAGAAACCAAAAAAAAAAAAAAAGAATAGCATAGTTCATGGAGGAAATAGAAGAAAGCAATAGAATGAGAAAGACTAGAGATCTTTTCAAGAAAATTAGAGATATCAAAGGAATATTTAATGCAAAGATGGGCACAAAATGGACAGAAATGGTATGAACCTAACAGAAGCAGGAGATATTAAGAAGAGGTGGCAACAATACACAGAAGAACTATACAAAAAGATCTTCATGACCCAGATAACCATGATGATGTGATCACTCACCTAGAGCCACACATCCTGGAATGTGAAGTCAAGTAGGCCTTAGGAAGCATCACTATGAACAAAGATAGTGGAGGTGATGGAACTCCAGTTGAACTATTTCAAATTCTGAAAGATGATACTGTGAAAGTGCGGCACTCAATATGCCAGCAAATCTGGAAAACTCAACAGTGGCCACAGGACTGGAAAAGGTCAGTTTTCTTTCTAATTCCCAAGAAAGGCAATGCCAAAGAATGTTTAAACTACCATACAATTACACTCATCTCACGTGCTAGCAAAGTAATGCTAAAAATTCTCCAAGTCAGGCTTCAGCTGTATGTGAACCGTGAATTTCCAGATGTTCAAGCTGGATTTAGAAAAGGCAGAGGAACCATAGATGAAATTACAAACATCCAATGGATCATTCAAAAAAGAAGGGGAATTTCAGAAAAACACCTACCTCTGCTTCATTGACTATGCCAAAGGCTTTGACTGTGTGGATCACAATAAACTATGGAAAATTTTTCAAGAGATGGGAATACCACACCACCATACCTACCTCCTGAGATATCTGTATGCAGGTCAAGAAGTAGCAGTTAGAATGGGACATGGAACAACAGATTGGTTCTAAATCAGGAAAGTAGTACGTCAAGGCTGTATATTGTCACATTGCTTATTTAACTTCTATGCAGAGTATATCATGTGAAATGCCAGGCTAGATGAAGCACAAGCTGGGATCAAGATTACCAAGAGAAATATCAATAACCTCAGGTACACAGATGACACCACCATTATGGCAGAAAGTGAAGAGGAGCTGAAAAGCCTCTTGATAAAAGTGAAAGAGGAGAGTGAAAAAGTTGGCTTAAAGCTCAACATTCAGAAAACTAAGATCATGGCATCTCGTCCCATCACTTCATGGCAAATAGATGGGGAAACAATGGAAACAGTGACAGACTTTATTTTCTTGGGCTCTAAAATCTCTGCAAATGGTGACTGCAGCCATGAAATTAAAAGACGCTTGTTCCTTGAAGGAAAAGCTATGACTAACCTAGACAGCATATTAGAAAGCAGAGACATTGCCAACAAAGGTCCATCTGATCAAAGCTATGGCTTTTCCAGTAGTCATGTATGGATGTGAGAGTTGGACCATAAAGAATGCTGAGTGCCGAAGAACTGAGGCTTTTGGACTGTGGTGTTGGAGAAGACTCTTGAGAATCCTTTGGACTGCAAGGAGATCCTACCAGTATAATCCTAGAGGAAATCAGTTCTGAATACTCATTGGAAGGACAGATGCTGAAGCTGATATGCCAATATTTTGGCCACCTGATACGAAGAACTGACTCATTTGGAAAGACCCTGATGCTGGGAAAGATTGAAGGCGGAGAAGGGGATGACAGAGGATGAGATGTTTGGATGACATCACCAATTCTATGGACATGAATTTGAGCAATTCCTGGAGTTGGTGATGGACAGGGAGGCCTGGTGTTCTGCAGTCCAGGGGGTCACAAATAGTCAGACACAACTGAGTGACTGAACTGAAGTTCATGGAGGGAAAGTGAAAGTAACAGTAAGAATTGTAGTGTTCAGATGATAAACTGGGTTGTGCTAACTAGATATTCCTATCCATCCCTTTTTTTTTTAATCTTCAGTGGATTTATTATCAGTCTTGCTACCAGCATTTCATTGTAGAAAATGTCTCTCATTGGCTATGTGTCCATTTTATAACAAAAGAAGGAAAGGACCTTTTTCAGTTTCTAAAGTAAACACCATTGATCATACCTCTGTCATGAATTGAGAGTCTTCTACAAGCTAGACCTAATGCTGGCCCCTGAACAGAAATATAGAATAAAGTAAAGTTCCAAACTAGAGGGATTCCCTTCCTTTCCCAAAACAGGACTGAATATTTCCAACAACTATGACCCTCCTACAGACATAGCATCTTTGATTGTTAGAGTCCCAGAGGTCTTTTTCCTTATGGAATAAAAGACTCTAAATAATATATGATATATACTATAGATACTATATAATATATATTATAGAGACTAAATACTAGAAGTTGGTGACTTGGGTTTAATGTTTTATCTTTTATTAATTTAATTGGAGTGAAGATTAATATTAGTTCTTAGTTAATTTATAAGAGAATATTTGTAAGATTAGAATGTCTCTTACTGTAAAATATCCTCAAAGAAAAAAGTGATTCAGAAATTTTATATCCATTACATCAATCCTTTTGCAGCATGCTATCCTCTGTGGTATCAGAGCAGAATGCACTTTTGGAGAATGCAGTTACTGTGGTCATTTTCTTTGCTAAGGAGTTGAACTGAAAATTCCTCCAGGGATCTTATTTGAGATATTGTGATGACACATTGTTTTCCTTTTTTTGTAGAGCAAGATAATAAATCAGTGGCTTGCTGTGCTTGGTTATTCTTTATTGGCACAACGAATTTTAAATCAACATGGTAAAGAATAAAAGTAATGATTGTATTTAGACTTTTCTCATGCAGAGATTTTCTTTTTCATTTTCTGTTGTGTCTGAAGTCACTAATATTAATAATAAAGATCAGCATCAACTATTCCTGAATTAACCTGAAAATACTTATTCAGATCATCTCATAAGAATGTTTTTCTATTGCTACTGTTTGGAGGAAAAAAAAAATCACTGATGAATTTCTGTCTTATATACTTAAGGCCACTAATTAATCAGTTTATCACATAGGGACTGGTGAGGGTATTACAAAGACAAAGAATTTGTATTTCAGTGTATTATTATCTTCCCAATTCTGAGAATAGATAAGACCCTACCACTAGTGGCAGTGGCCATAAATTCAGGTAGGCAGTCAAACTAAAAAGGCACAGTAACTTTAATCTAATCTGTGTTGTGGCACTCTCTGTCCCCCTTCTGATGTCTATCTATGTCAGAAGTTTTCTCTCTCCTTCCTCACTATAATTCATCAAGATGGTAGAGTAGAAGGACATGTGCTCATCCTCTCCTGTAAGAACTCCAAAATTACAACTTGCAGCTGAACAAAGATTGACAAAAGAATTGTGGATCCCACCAAAAAAAGACACCCCATGTCCAAGGGCAAAGGAGAAGCCCAAACAAGATGGTGGGAGGGGCAAAATAGTGTTTAGAATCAAAGCCCATATCCTCCAGAGATGCTCAGAGGGCTCAGACAAAACCTTGTGCACACCAGGACCCAGGAGAAAGGAGCAGTGACCCCACAAGAGAGTGAGCCAGGCTTGCCTGGGAGTCTCCAGGAGCCTCTGGGGGAGGTGTGGGTCAGCAGTGGCCCGCTGCAGGGTCAGGGGCACCGACTACAACAATCCTGGGAGCCACAGACATAAGTCATTGTGAAGGAGGCCATTACAACCATTACCCCGACCATGGATTAGCCTGAGGCCAAACTACAAGGAGGGAACACAGCCCCACCCGTCAAAGCAAGACGCAGAGCCCCCACAACCAGTCCCTCCCAAAATGAAGCTTCCACAAGCCTCTCACCCTTATCCATCAGAGGGCAGACAGAATGAAAACCATGGTCACAGAAAACTAAGCAAACCGATCAAATGAATCACAGCCTTGTCTAGCTCAATGAGCCGTGCCATTTAGGGCCACCCAAGATGGAGGGTTCAAGGTGGAGAGTTCTGACAAAATGTGGTCCACTGGAGAAGGGAATGGTAAGCCACTTCAGTATTCTTGCCTTGAACCCCATGAATAGTACGAAAAGGCAAAAAGGTATGACACTGAAAGATGAACTCACCAGGTCTGCAGGTGTCCAATATGCTACTGGAGAAGAGTGGAGAAATAACTCTAGAAAGAATGAAGAGGCTGAGCCAAAGCAAAAACAACTCCCAGTTGTGGATATGACTGGTGATGCAAGTAAAGTCCAAAGCTGTAAGAACAATATTGCATAGGAAGCTGGAATGTTAGGTCCGTGAATCAAGGTAAATTGGAAGTGGTCAAACAGGAAATGGCAAAAGTGAACATCAACATTTTAGGAATCAATGAACTAAAATGAACTAGAATGGGAGAATTTAATTCAGATGACCATTACCTCTACTACCATGGGCAAGAATCAAGAATGCTCCAGCAACCACACAATTGCACTCATCTCACATGCTAGTAATGCTCAAAATCCTCCAAGCCAGGCTTCAGCAATACGTGAACCGTGAACTCCCTGATGTTCAAGCTGGTTTTAGAAAAGGCAGAGAAACCAGAGATTAAATTGCCAACATCTGCTGGATCATGGAAAAAGCAAGAGAATTCCAGGAAAACATCTATTTCTGCTTTATTGACTATGCCAAAGCCTTTGACTGTGTGGATCACAATAAACTGTGGAAAATTCTGAAAGAGATGGGAATACCAGACCACCTAACCTGCCTCTCGAGAAATCTGTATGCAGGCCAGGAAGCAACAGTTAGAACTGGACATGGAACAACAGACTGGTTCCAAATAGGAAAAGGAGTACGTCAAGGCTGTATATTGTCACCCTGCTTATTTAACTTCTATGCAGAGTCCATCATGAGAAATGCTGGACTGGAAGAAACACAAGCTGGAATCAAGATTGCCGGGAGAAATATCAATCACCTCAGCTATGCAGATGACACCACCCTTATGGCAGAAAGTGAAGAGGAGCTAAAAAGCCTCTTGATGAAAGTGAA
>SJYT01068474.1:0-35992 GCA_006410635.1 Cephalophus harveyi | reverse complement strand
GCTGATCGCCTAAGAATTGATGCTTTTGAACTGTGGTGTTGGAGAAGACTCTTAAGAGTCCCTTGGACTGCAAGGAGATCCAACCAGTCCATTCTGAAGGAGATCAACCCTGGGATTTCTTTAGACGGAATGATACTAAAGCTGAAACTCCAGTACTTTGGGCACTTCATGTGAAGAGTTGACTCATTAGAAAATACTCTGATGCTGGGAGGGATTTGGGGCAGGAGGAGAAGGGGACTACCGAGGATGAGATGACTGGATGGCATCACTGACTCGATGGATGTGAGTCTGAGTGATCTCCGAGAGATGATGATGAACAGGGAAGCCTGGCGTGCTGCAATTCATGGGGTCGCAAAGAGTCGGACATGACTGAGCGACTGAACTGAACTGAACTGAACTGAAACNGGAGAAGGGGACTACCGAGGATGAGATGACTGGATGGCATCACTGACTCGATGGATGTGAGTCTGAGTGATCTCCGAGAGATGATGATGAACAGGGAAGCCTGGCGTGCTGCAATTCATGGGGTCGCAAAGAGTCGGACATGACTGAGCGACTGAACTGAACTGAACTGAACTGAAACCCACTAGATTACAATGTACACGCGGCCAGCACACGGGCCTTGCATTTGCTTGCACGCCTGTGTCTGCGGCCTCCAGCACAGCGCCTGGCTCGTGGAAGGGCTCGGGAGAAGGGATGGGCTAAGGGTGCTGCTCAGAAATGTGTTGGCATGTCCAGATACCCATGAGTTTAGAGAGACCACACTTGAGCCTGCAGGGAGGAGTAAGGTGCTTGGGTGTCTTCACCATTGTTTTCAAAGGCCAGACTTCTTGAGGCACCTGATGGTCCATAGTGAGAGGATCTTACTGATAGTGAGATCCTGATGGTCCATAGTGACAGGATCTTACTGATCCTGTGAGAGGCATGAGAATAGGCTAGCCTTGAAAGTAAAGTCAAACTATAACTGAAATTAGGGATTGGAGTGAATGGAATCTGAACATGGCCTCATCTTGTAGCAAATATCGGTTGTATGTTGTCTGTGTATCTATTGAAGGTGGATGGGGAAGAGGACAGTTAGGCACATGGAGTCCTTGGGTCACAGGACACAGTGGAGAAAACCTNATCTATTGAAGGTGGATGGGGAAGAGGACAGTTAGACACATGGAGTCCTCAGGTCACAGTGGAGAAAACCTTTCTTTCTTGTTTCCTATTACAAATACAGCCAATATTTACTAAAATGGGAGGGGAGCCTCGAATTCCAAATAGATGGCAGCAGAAGCCAAGGCAAGATCCGAGGAGAAATCCTGCATGACTTAACTTAGATGCCAATCTTGACTTAACACTTTGCAAACAGGTGCTGTTAGGGAGACAGGCTCTATGATTCCTGTACCTAGTGGCAGAGGGTCTTTGAGGGGCCCTGTTGGTGCATCCACCACCCTTCTGCCCAGGTGTCAGTTACAAAACTGAAATACAGTGGTCTTCGTATGCTGACTGATGTCACAGTATTTGGGAAAAGTATGTGCTGAAGTTTGCTATCTAATAAGAAAAAATCCTCACAGAGGATATATTGACTTGATTTAAAAATCTGCCAGTTTATTGGGTGCTCATTTGATAGTGTAATTTCAGTTGACAACCACAATGGGCACGTCCTTTAAAGTGGTGGACTAGTGGCTAGGACTCTGCTTCCACTGCAGGGGGCCTGGGTTTGATCCCTGGTTAGGGAACTAAGATCCCACAGGCAGTGCAGCATGGCCAAAAAAGAATTGTATCCTGACGAAGCAGAAGTTTGAGACTCGCTGTGGTACCAGCAGTAAGGGCCTACAGGTGGGTGATGCTTTCCTCAGTGTGAGCAGAAAATCATGGGAGGGATGATTAGTCAGTCAGTTCAGCCACTCAGTAGTGTCGATTAGGTCCACGGCAAATGCAGGTTGCGTGAGTTCATGTGGTCTGGTTGGTTGCCCCAGTCCAGGTGTTAGGAAGGAGATTCAGGGAACTGGGGCTTATTTCTTGTTCTTGATGCCATGTTACACATCCTGCAGATGATCTGTGGCTTTGAGGATCATGGTAACAAAACTAAGTTGTTTCCATACTTCAGCACTTCTCTGTATTGCAGAATAAGTAAATAAATAAGTACGCCAGCAGCAGTTAAGGGGGAAATGGAAAATGGTCTCAGGTCCCCTATCTTCGTCATCAGGGAGCTTTTTACCATTTTTAAACAGTGTTTATTTTCACAATGCCTCCCCCAAAGTAGACCTTGCCCTAAAAGGGAAAGTGGAAGTATTAGTCATTCAGTCGTGTCTGATTCTTTGTGACACATAGACTGTAGCCCACCAGGCTCCTCTGTCCATGGTATTCTCCAGGCAAAAATACTGGACTGGATTTTTACTTCCTTCTCTGGGGCATCTTCCCCAGGTATCAAACCCGTGTTTCCTGGTTTGCAGGCAGATTCTTTATCATCTAAGCCACCAAGTATGCCTCAATGAATTACATTTTTACAGCAACATCATTAACAGCAAAAACCTATGAAAAGCAGTCAGCATGTTGAAGGGCCAAGCACTCCGCTCAGTGTTTAACAGGAATCACTTAAATTGATTAAATTTAAACTATTTAATCCTACTTCCATTTTATGATGTGAAAACTGAAACTTAGTGTCACTTGGTAAGTCACATAGTTTTGTGAGCAGCAGGTGGAATCCAAACCCAAGAAAGCTGACTCCACATCTCATGCCTTGTCTTCACCTCCCATAGCTGACCTGTTGCCAAAACTGTTGATTCAGAGGCGCTGCTGCCCCTCAGACAGGCGGAGGGCAAAGGCCTCCAACCCCTGGCCCTTCCAGAGTAGAGCATCCTCCCATAAGTTATGGGTGGCCATCAGCCTGCAGCCATGGTTCTCTGTGGAGCATGTGGTTCTGAAGTGTTTACTACTGAACAAAATGCATGTGTAAGTGGACCCGCACCATTCCCACCCGAGTTGTTCAAGGGTCAGCTTTCTCTCTGAAAACTCGGGCCTTGTTTCTCTTCCTTGTCATCACTCTGGTGCAGCTCACTTAAGCCTGTTACTTGGCTTCCATGGTCCCCCTCTGCCCCTCAGCTCCTCCCCCACAGATAAGCGATCCTGTCACACCTGCGGAAGCGGCTCACCCTCACCTGAGGTGACACCAGAGCCCTCACTCACACCTGCAGGGTCCCTTCAGTGACCTCCTGGCTCGGGCTGTAGCCTCATCTGCTACTCCTCTAGGCCACATTACTATGCTGCCCAGAGAGCGTCCTAAGATTCTAACCTGGCCCCTGCTCTTGGAAAGTTCGATTGGCTGGGCCTGAGGTTGACTTCTGGAGATAGGGGTTTTGATCAGCAAACTTTGGGAAGGCCTTGCTCTCCGAGATGTGTTCTGTGAGAATTAGTTGCTGCTTCTCTGAGGAAGCTGCCTTTTGCCTTTTTTTCTTTAACTCCAAGGAGTTTCTATGAATTCTCATGAGGTTGAGCTCAGCTGATGAGGGCTGCTGGGCTAACAAACTTAATGACCCAGGCTCTTTCCCAGATGGCTCATTAAGGCTTTGGTTCACTTTCTGTGTATGACTGAGAAACTGCTCAGCTGAGAGAGATGAAGCTGGTCTCCATGTGGTTGATGGAATCTTCAGTGTAGCTAATGCCACCTCTAATTCCTTACAGGAACTTTCTCTGTTCAATTCTTTCATTGTTCTTATTTGAAAAAAGTTGAGATGTAAAATGCAGATATTTAGACCTGGAAGTGTAGCTCTGAATAAATGCCTATCTTTAACAAAAAAGATGATTAAATTTAATCTTATTTAGTATTTACTATGGCCCAAAGCCTAATTCCGATTTTCCTTCCTTGATATATTTATAAGCATGTTCTTCTGAATTTTACTTTTGAAATATAAGGGTTTGTGGAACATTAAAGTTACAGAATATGAAGACTGAGAATAAAATAGTTATTTGTGAGTTTGTCAAAATTTCAAACAATCCTGGAGAGAAAAATTTTAAACCTTTTCAGTAATCTTGTCTACAGGGTATGTATTCTAGATTAAGAAGGCAAAACCAATACAATATTGTAAAGTAAAATGAAGTAAAATGAAAAAAAAAATTAGGTAATGCATGCACAGATATAAAGTTGTTTTTTACAGATTAATATATATATATATATATTTATTTATCTCTACTATTATCACATACTCAGTATTTCTGGGTGCTTCCCAGGTGGCAAAGTGGTACAGAATTCACCTGCCAATGCAGGAGATGGAAGAGATGTGGCTCTAATCCCTGGGTCAGAAAGATCCCCTAGAGTAGGAAATGGCAACCTGCTCCAGTATTCTTGCCTGAAAAATTCCATGGATGGAGGAGACTTGTGGGCTATAGTTCATGGGGTTGCAAAGAGATACACTGAGTGACGGAGCATGCACACACACACAATATTTCTGATTTGATTTGTAAGCTATTTAATTGTTCCACATAAATGTGTATGCATAGAATTCAGCAAGGTATAAGGTATTATAAATGTTAGATTCTTCTACATATTTGTTCTGTTAAGGCCAAGCTTTTCTAATGCATTTATTCTATTGTGGTGTTGATTTTTATTCCCCTATTTGTGCGGAAGAGAAATTAGGTTGCAAGTCTTCTTGGCAAGTCTCTGTGCTGGGTTAATATAGCAACTGAGTTGCTAAATTCCAGTCGAAAATAGAATTCGGCTTCATTTTGAAAGCTCCTTCCCATTCATCCACAGCCATCCAAGTATCACATGTTTAGCTCTGCCCTCTTCTGGTGATTTTAAATTATGAAAGGAAATTGCCAGAACAGAATTGAAGTAGGAAATGGCAGCCTGCTCCAGCATTCTTACCTGGAAAATACCATGGACGGAGGAGCCTGGTAGGCTACAGTCCACGGGGTCGCAGAGATTCGGAGACGACTTTCACTTTCATTTCAACAACACAAGGGTGAGGGCTACCCTGTGAGCAGTTGACAAGCTGCCTGTAATTTATAGTGAGCTCAGTGTCTGCAGTTCAACCAGCTGGTCAAGCTGCAGTACTGACCGTTGAGAAAATCCCCATGTAAGTGCACCCCTGCAGTTCAAACTCTTGTTGTTTCAATGGTCAGCAGTACTTTACAAATTTGCAGTGGCTGCAAATTTTAAAATTTCGGCACCACAAAATACATTGATTGGAAAATTAATTGTAATAGTTTTAATTTTTAAAATGTAAAATAAAAATCATTTAAATTAGAGAGAAAATCATTTTAAATGGAAGCTGCTTTCTACATTGCTCAAGAAAAGTGTCATTGTAGTTTTCTTTCTCCAAGTACTGATGAAAACAAATACAGAATAGTTCAGGTTGCAGTCATATTAGGGAAAATAATACAGTAGTTTGAATGATGATGTTGATGAAGTCAAAGGATTTTTTTGTACTCTTCTAACTGAGCACTTTCTCAGTTCATGCTCAGGATGACTCCCTTCAGTTAAATTTTCAGTTAAAAGACACCTTCCTTTTTAGAGACAACAGTTTTTATTACGTTGAATTTGCTAAGCAGTATATCTCCTTTAGCTAAAGGATTAACTTGTGTTGAAATATTCTTTCACTTTTAAGGATTTGTACAAAATTTTGTGAAGGCACTTGTATTAAGATATAAAGATCATGGATGCTTACAGATATGGTGGGCTACAAATCAGATGTAGTGAACACAGAGGGTTGGTGGGCACTGGTTAACCTCTTCTGTACCCAGCAGTAAGTGACCAGTGATCAGACAAGACATCAGGCCATCCCATGGTCTCCTCAGATATGAGCAAAAAGTGGTGTCTGAGCATGAGGAGAGTTTCACAAGGTAAGACCAAACAAACACCATTAAGGCACCTCCTGCTCAGAATCTTGTTGGATCATAACTTTAACTGACATCACACTGACATTTAATAATAATTTGAGATTGAAATCCAGCTAAAGAGCACTGAGCTGGGGGTGAAAACTGACTTTGTTTCTAAACTCTGTTTCTAGTTGTGTTACCTCACTGGTATAATGAAGTCCTGCAAATAAGAGTAACATTTGTGGAATCCTTACTTTGCCAAGAATTTTACACATCATTTGATCTTATAACACCTTCTAACTCCCTGGGAGCTATTATTGCCTATTTTAGAGAGAAGGGAGCCTGGGCATTGCAATTAGCAGGAAATGGTCCCCATCTAAGTCTGTTGCACTCTGAATTCCCTCCTCTTGACTACTGTGTCTGTTGTGCAGAGGCCATTGAGTATTTTAGAATCTTCACAGTCTATGGACACAAATATATTAGCATCTCACAAGTATGAAGTTGAAGTGAAAGTCGCTCAGTTGTGTCCAATTCTTTGTGACCCCATGGACTATACAGTCCATGGGATTCTCCAGGCCAGGAGTGGGTAGCTTTTCCCTTCTCCAGGAAATCTTCCCAACCCAGGGATTGAACCCAGGTCTCCTGCATTGCAGGTGGATTCTTTACCAGCTGAGCCAGAAGAAAAGACCAAGAACACTGGAATGAGTAGCCTATCCCTTCTCCAGTGGATCCTTCTGACCCAGGAACCAGGGTTTCATGCATTTCAGACAAGATTCTTTACCAACTGAGCTATGAGGGAAGCCCATACATCTCACAAGTATGGTCTAAGGCAAACGCGCAGGTTCTAACAGGACCCTTCCTATGTTAACAACTTGGTCTTTATTGTTATTATTTTTAAAATGTTATTCATTTATTTATTTTTGTTTGTGCTGGGTCTTTGCAAGGGATTTTTTTTTTTTTTCCCTAGTTGTGGCAAGTGGGGGCTTCTCTCTAGTTGTGGTGTGTGAGCTTCTTATTGTAGTGGCTTCTTTTGTTGCAGAGCAAGAGCTTTTGAACTTGCAGGCGTCAGTAGAGCTTGGGCTCAGTAGTTGTGGCACATGGGCTTAGTTGCCCCACAGCATGTGGAATCTTCTCGGACCAGGGCTTGAACCCATGTCCCCTGCAGGCAGATTCTTAACCACTGGACCACCAGGGAAGTCCAAATCCATGGTGTTTAGAAATGGCTGCTCAGGGCTTCTGTTTTGTGTAACTGTGTTTACACTCTAGAGAGTAGCTTGTCTCAGAAATCATACCAGGGCTTGAACCCATGTCCCCTGCAGGCAGATTCTTAACCACTGGACCACCAGGGAAGTCCAAATCCATGGTGTTTAGAAATGGCTGCTCAGGGCCTCTGTTTTGTGTAACTGTGTTTACACTCTAGAGAGTAGCTTGTCTCAGAAATCATGACCATAGCTGTGGCCATAGTGGCAGCTCTGACCACTAATCATCCCATCAGTCTCTCTGGAAGCACCATTCAGGCACCTTGTCTGTAAGAAGTAGAGCTTGTCATGGAGTTTTACCTGGCTTCCCAATGACTGCAGGTGGTTGGTGACACATTTTAAGGCTGAGTCTCTAATTTAGCTTCTGTTTCTGTGAAAGAGACTCAACAAAACTCACCTTCTGCTAATAACTTTGAGAAAGCATAGGCTCCAATATGGGAAGCCTGGATTTCGAGGGAGGGTGTCTTGTCCAGAAAACTCAGGAATGCAGTTTTCCGTAGTGCTTCCTTCTAGTGAAGAACGTCTCATTACAGGCATTTGGATATTCCCACCTTAGCTTGGCGTTGTGTGTGTTAGTCACTCAGTCATGCCTGACTCTTCTTGACCCCAGGGACTGTAGTCTACCAGGCTCCCCTGTCCATGGAATTCTCTAGGCAAGAATACTGGAGTGGGTTGCCATTCCCTTCTCTGGGGATCTTCCCAACCCAGGGATCAATCCAGGTCTCCTGCATTGCAGGCAGATTCTTTACTGTCTGAGCCACGAGGGAAGCCCCAGCTTGGCGTTGGTCAGTATCTAATTTTGAGGCCGGATTGCTAATGAGCAGTGCTCTGCCCCTCCCTGAGCAGGACTCTGTGGTCCCAGCAGGGGGACCAAGAATGCTGTTCCCAGGCAGCCCTGGCTCTCAGCCGTCTTTGCTTGTTTCTCCTCATGGGTGGCTACCTCCAAGGGCCCTGACGTTGACAGCATATATACCACACTCCCCTCCATATAATTCAGCCCTGGTCTCTCCCCCAGGAGAGACCTAAACCAGTGTGACCTTCTCTGGGCCTTTTTGATACTCTGAGCTATTATTCCTGCCACCCCAGTGATTTCTTTTACTTCTACCTTTAACTTAAAGTTGGTTTCTTTTTATCAGTTCATAGTTGTTTGAAATTCCACCAAAAAAAGATACACCATGTCCACGGCAAAGGAGAAGCCCCAATAAGATGGTGAAGTGAAGTGAAGTCGCTCAGTCGTGTCCAACTCTTTGCAACCCCATGGACTGTAGCCCACCAGGCTCCTTCATCCATGGGATTCTCTAGGCATGAATACTGGAGTGGGTTGCCATTTCCTTCTCCAGGGAATCTGTCCGACCCAGGGATCGAACCCAGGTCTCCTGCATTGCAGGCGGACGCTTCAACCTCTGAGCCACCACGTTTAGAATCAAACCCCATAACTACCAGAGATGCTTGGAGGGCTCAAACAAAACCTTGTGTGTACCAGGATCCAGGGATCCCATAAGAGACTGGGGTCCTTGCATATGAGTGTTTGTCTCCTGCAAAAGCACAGGTTAGCAGTGGCCTGGCCTGGGGACAGGGGCTCTGCCTGCAGCAGACCTGGGAGGTGTGGCATGTGAGCCCCATCACAGAGCCACTGAGCAGACAACCCACAAACTGGAGAGCAATTATCCCAAATAAGTTCTTGTACTGTTGTGCAAGTTCTAGGGCCTGCAACAGATTTCCCAACCTGGAAATCTGGAAAAGGTACTGAGAACCCCAGGGAATTTGACCTTGAAGGCCAGTGGGATTTGATTACAGAACTTACACAGGACTGGGGAAACAGACTTTTGGAGAGCACAAATGGAACCTTGTGTGCACTGGGACCCAGGAGAAAGGAGCAGTGACCCCACAAGAGACTGAGTCAGACTTGCCTGTGAGTGTCCAGGAGTCTTGGGCAGAGGCATGGGTCAACACTGACCTGCCATGGGGTCAGGGACATTGAATACAACAGTGCCTGCATAAGTCCTTTTGAAGGAGGTTGCTGCCATAACTGCTACCATAGTCTGGCCTCAGGTCAAACTGCAGGGAGGGAACACAGCCCCACCCATCAGCAGAAAATTGGATTAGAGATTTATTGAACATGGCCCTGCTGTCAGACCAAGACCCAGATTCCCCCACATCCAGTCCCTCCCATCAGGAAGCTTCTACAAGCCTCTTATCCTTATCCACCAGAGGGCAGGCAGAATGGAAACCACAGTTACAGAAAACGAACTGATCTCTTGGATCACAGCCTTGTCTAACCCAGTGGAAACTATTAGCTGTGTCATATAGGGTCACCAAGATGGACAAGTCATGTGGAGAGTTCTGACAAAACGTGGTCCACTGGAGAAGGGAATGGCAAACCACTTCAGTATTCTTGCCTTGAGAACCCCATGAACAGTATGAAAAGGCAAAAGGATATGTCACTGAAAGATGAACATCCCAAGTCAGTAGGTGCCCAATATGCTACTGGAGAAGAGTGGAGAAATAGCTCCAGAAAGAATGAGGAGGCTGAGCTAAAGCAGAAACAGTGCTCAGTTGTGGATGTGACTGGTGATGGAAGTAAAGTCCAGGTGCTTTAAAGAACACTATTGCATAGGAACCTGGAATGTTAGGTCCACAAATCAAGCTAAGTTGGGAGCGGTCAAACAGGAGATGGCAAAAATGAGCGTCAATATTTTAGGAATCAAACTAAAATGGACTGGGATGGACTAATTTAATTCAGATGACCATTATATCTACTACCGTGGGCAAGAATCACTTGGAAGAAATGGAGTAGCCCTCATAGTCAACAAGAAGTCTGAAATGCAGTACTTGGGTGCAATCTCAAAAATGACAGAAAGATCTCTGTTCATTTCCAAGGCAAATCTTTCAATATCACAGTAATCCAGGTCTGTGCCCCAACCACTAATGCTGAAGAAGCTGAACAGTTCTCTGATAACGTACAAGACCTTCTAGAACTAACACACACACACACAAAAGATGTCTTTTTCATCATAAGGGACTAGAATGCAAAAGTAGGAAATCAAGAGATACCTGGAGTAACAGGCAACTTTGGCCTTGGAGTACAAAATGAAGAGGGCAAAGACTAACAGTTTTGCCAAGGAACACACTGGTCATAACAAACCCCTCTTTTAACAACACAAGAAATGACGCTACACATGGATGTTACTAGATTGTCAATACTTAGATCAGATTGATTATATTCTTTGCAGCTGAAGATGGAGAAGCTCTATACAGTCAGCAGGGGAAAAAAAAAAAAGACTGGGAGTTGACTGTGGCTCAGATCATGAACTTCTTATTGCCAAATTCAGACTTAAATTGAAAAAAGTAGGGAAAACCACTAGACCATTCAGGTATGACCTAAATCAAATCCCTTACATTTATATAGTAGAAGTGACAGATTCAAGGGATTAGATCTGATAGAGCTCCTGAAGAACTACAGACAGGTTTGTGACATTGTACAGGAGACAGTGATCAAGACCATCCCCAAGAAAAAGAAATGCAAAAAGGCAAAATGGTTGTCTGAGGAGGCCTTACAAGAAGCTGAGAAAAGAAGAGCAGTGAAAGGCAATAGAGAAAAAGAAAAATATATCCATCTGAATGCAGAGTTCCAAAGAATAGCAAGGAGAGATAAGAAAGCCTTTCTAGTGATCAGTGCAAAGAAATAGAGGAAAACAATAGAATGAGAAAGATAAGAGATCTCTAAGAAAATTAGAGATACCAAGGGAACATTTCATGCAAGTCCAGTTCAGTCACTCAGTTGTATCGACTCTTTGCAACCACATGGACTGCAGCATGCCAGGCCTCCCTGTCCATCACCAACTCCTGGAGTTTACTTAAACTCATGTCCATTGAGTTGGTGATGCCATCCAACCATCTCATACTCTGTTATCCCCTTCTCCTCCCACCTTCAATCTTTCCCAGCATCAGGGTCTTTTCCATTAAGTCAGTTCTTCACATGAGGTGGCCAAAGTACTGGAGTTTCATCTTTAGCATCATTCCTTCCAAAGAAATCCCAGGGCTGATCTCCTTCAGAATGGACTGGTTGGATCTCCTTGCAGTCCAAGGGACTCTCAAGAGTCTTCTCCAACACCACGGTTCAAAAGCATCAATTCTTCGGCAAACAGCTTTCTTTATAACTCTCACATCCATACATGACTACTAGAAAAACAATAGCTTTGACTAGACAGACCTTTGTTGGCAAAGTAATGTCTCTGCTTTTTAATAGGCTGGTCATAGCTTTTCTTCCAAGAAGCAAGCATCTTTTAATTTCAAGGCTGCAGTCACCATCTGCAGTGAGTTTGTGAAGTGAAGTCGCTCAGTCGTGTCCGACTCTTTGTGACCCCATGGACTGTAGCCTACCAGGCTCCTCCATCCATGGGATTTTCCAAGAGTACTGGAGTGGGTTGCCGTTTCCTTCTCCAGGGGATCTTCCCGACCCAGGGATTGAACCCGGATCTCCCGCATTGTAGGCACACGTTTTACCCTCTGAGCCACCAGGGAAGCAGTGAATTTGGAGTCCCCACTTTTTTCCCCTACTGTTTCCCCATCTGTTTGCCATGAAGTGATGAAACTGGATGCCATGATCTTAGTTTTCTGAATGTTGCATTTTAAGCCAGCTTTTTCTCTCTCCTCTTTCACTTTCATCAAGAGGCTCTTTAGTTCCTCTTCACTTTCTGTCATCAGGGTGGTGTCATCTGCATATCTGAGGTTATTGATATTTTTCCCAGCAATCTTGATTCAGCTTGTGCTTCATTCAGCCCAGCGTTTCTCATGATGTACTCTGCATATAAGTTAAATAAGCATAGTGACAATATACATCCTTGACAATCTCCTTTCCCAGTTTGAAACCAGTCCGTTGTTCCATGTCCATTTCTAACTGTTGCTTCTTGACCTACATACAGACTTCTCAGGAGGCAGGTCAGGTGGTCTGTTATTCCCATCTCTTGAATAATTTTCCAGTTTGTTGTGATCCACACAGTCAAAGGCTTTGGCATAGTCAATAAAGCAGAAATAGATGTTTTTCTGGATCTCTCTTGCTTTCTCAATGATCCAAACTGGAAAATTCTTAGATAAGAATACCAAACCAGCTTACCTGCCTACTGAGAAATGTGTATGCAGTTCAAGAAGCAACAGTTAGAACTGGACATGGAACTGTTTCCAAATTGGGAAAGGAGTACGTCAAGGTTGTATATTGTCACCCTGCTTATTTAACTTATATGTAGAGTACATACATCATGTGAAATGCCAGGCCATATGAAGTACAAGCTAGAATCAAGATTGCAGGGAGAAATATTAATAACCTCAGATATGCAGGTCCTGCTGCTGCTGCTAAGTCGCTTCAGTCGTGTCCAACTCTGTGCGACCCCATAGATGGCAGCCCACCAGGCTCTGCCATCCCTGGGATTCTCTAGGCAAGAACACTGGAGTGGGTTGCCATTTCCTGCTCCAATGCATGAAAGTGAAAAGTTAAGTTGCTCAGTCGAGTCCAACTCTTCACAACCCCATGGATTGCAGCCTACGAGGCTCCTCCATCCATGGGACTTTCCTGGCAGGCAAGAGTACTGAACTGGGCAGATATGTAGGTGAGACAACCCTTATTGCAGAAAGTGAAGGGGAATTAAAGAGCCTCTTGATGAAAGTGAAAGGTTGTTGTTGAATTACGACGCCGGGATTCTTGGCCCCCGGAGGAGAAGTATTCAATCCGGGGGCCAGAGACGAGGCTTGATCGCTCAGAGCTTTTGTGTAACAAAGTTTTATTAAAGTATAAAGGAGATAGAGAAAGCTTCTGACATAGGCATCAGAAGGGGGCAGAAAGAGTACCCCCTGCTAGTCTTTAGCTGAATGTTATATAGTCATCAGCAGTCTGTTAATGAAAGAAAGGAATGTCTCAAAACTTAGAATGGCACCAGGCCCCTCACCCATAGGATGTATTTTGGGATAATCTTGGCTCCAAATGGTTTATCTTGGGCCCTAAAAGGATTAACTTGAACCTTGAAGAAGGGCAGAGCACCATACAAATAGTGTTATTTACATAGCTTAAGATAAACATTTCCATAAGAAAAGGCAATGGTGAGAAGAATTCAATCCGGGGCCAGAGACGAGGCTTGATCGCTCAGAGCTTTTGTGTAACAAAGTTTTATTAAAGTATAAAGGAGATAGAGAAAGCTTCTGACATAGGCATCAGAAGGGGGCAGAAAGAGTACCCCCCTGCTAGTCTTTAGCTGGATGTTATATAGTCATCAGCAGTCTGTTAATGAAAGAAAGGAACGTCTCAAAACTTAGAATGGCACCAGGCCCCTCACCCATAGGATGTATTTTGGGATAATCCTGGCTCCAAATGGTTTGTCTTGGGCCCTAAAAGGATTAACTTGAATCTTGAAGAAGGGCAGAGCACCATACAAATAGTGTTATTTACATAGCTTAAGACAAACATTTCCATAAGAAAAAGGCAATGGTTAACTTCAGGTGAAACCAGGTGTCATTATGGCAACACAGAATTTTAAGAGAAACCTCCTTTTAAATTTGTATGGAGAAGGAAAAAATATCGCTAGTTTGTTTCCTCCTGCTGCTTAAGAGAGATAAAATGTCTGACACTTGAAAGCTATTTCCTCTGTTTGGAGACCCCTGGCCTTCCTGCCTGTTACCCTCTCAACACCACCCTTATGGCAGAAAGCAAAGAAGAACTAAACAGCCTCTTGATGAAAGTGAAAGAGGAATGTGAAAAAGTTGGCTTAAAGCTCAACATTCAGAAAACTAAAACCATGGCATCCGGTCCCATCACTTTGTGGGAAATAGATGGGGAAACAGTGGAAACAGTGACAGACTTATTTTGGGGGGCTCCAAAATCACTGCAGATGGTGACTGCAGCCATGATATTAAAAGACGCTTGCTCCTTGGAAGAAAAGTTTTGACCCACCTAGACAGCATATTAAAAAGCAGAGACATTAGTTTGCCAACAAAGGTCAAGGCTGTGGTTTATCCAGTAGTCATGTATGGATGTGAGAGTTGGACTATAAAGTAAGCTGAGCACTGAAGAATTGATGTTTTTGAACTGTGGTGTTGGAGAAGACTCTTGAGAGTCCCTTGGACTACAAGGAGATCCAACCAGTCCATCCTAAAGGAAATCAGTCCTGAATATTCATTGGAAGGACTAATGCTGAAGCTGAAACTCCAATACTTTGGCCACCTTATTCAAAGAGCTGACTCACTGGAAATAACCCTGATGCTGGGAAAGATTGAAGGTGGGAGGAGAAGGAGAGGACAGAGGATGAGATGGTTGGATGGCATCACCGACTCAATGGCCATAAATTTGAGTAAACTCTGGGAGTTGGTGATGGACAGAGAGACCTGGCGTGCTGCAGTCCATGGGGTTGCAAAGAGTCAGACACGACTGAGTGACTGAGCTGAACTGATGGGCCCCCTGAATTCTGAACTCTGTCCTCTCAATTCAGGGAGACTGGTGAACTCTGGGTACACCTTCCCTACACTGCAGCTGAAAACTCTCTCCAGACAGTGAGTTTATCATAAGTAAGATGATAAGTAAGCTTATCATCTCAAGGCAGTATGTTATCACAGTGTTCACCTACTTGGTTTCCCCTGTGACTGGGATTAATGTCCTGTTCAATTTGCTGTTAAATGTCTGAAACTGTTGTTTCATAGATTTTGTCTGTGTTTTATTATTTTTCTCAGTTAGAGGATAACATAGTCCCTGTTACTCTGTTGGGCTAGTGGTAAAGAACCTGCCAGTGCAGGAGATATAAGAGACATGGGTTTGATCCCTGGGTCAGGAAGATCCCCTGGAGGAGAGCACAACAACCTATTTCAGTATTCTTGCCTGGAGAATCCCAAGAACAGAGGAGCCTGGATGACTACTGTCCATAATGTTGCAAAGAGTCAGACACAACTGAAGCAGCTTAGCACACACTCTGTCAAGGACAGTGACGTCTGAATTTTGAGAGTCAATGTTGTTGTTCAGTTGCTAAGTCATGTCTGATTCTTTGCGACCCCATGGACTGCAGCATGCTAGGCTCCTCTGTTCTCTACTGTCTCCCAGAGTTTGCTCAAATTCATGTCCATAGAGTTGGTGATGATATTTTACCATCTCATTCTCTGCCACCTCCTTCTCATTTTGCCTTCTCTTTCCCAGCATCAGGGACTTTTCCAATGAGTTGGCTCTTTGCATCAGATGGCCAAAGTATTGAAGCCTCAGCTTCAACATCAGTCTTTCCAATGAGTATTCAGGGTTGATTTCCCTTAGGATTGACTGGTTTGATCTCCTTGCAGTCCAAGGGACCCTCAAGAGTCTTCTCCAACACTTTTGTAAAGTCATCTATTACAATATCTGGTACCTCTTAAGCACTAGTGAAAAGTGTAAAACAGTGATGTAAAGTGATGTCTCTGCTTTTTAGCATGCTGTCTAGGTTTGTCATAGCTTTTCTTCCAAGGAGCAAGTATCGATGATCAATATTGAGCCTGTTATATCAGGCACTGTAGTCAGAGTGGTGGAGAAGACAGTTATCATGTTTCTCTTTTTCTGTACCCCTCTAACTGCTCCGTTCCCAGGTTTCTTCCTTCTTGTTCTGCCTGTGGCTACTTGCATTTTTCTACATCATTGTGATATCTAGGTCCCTCCAACTCACCTTTCCTGGCTCCTGCTTCTTATTGTCAACCTAGATATATTTATTTAATTAGTTTAAAGAAACCTTAAATAAAAAATGGTCCAAGCTTAATTTATCAACTTCCAGACATAAGGGGATTTCATTTATTCTGTTCAATAAAAGTAGCACTGTTATGTCAGAGTCATCTTTATCTCCAATCCCTTGCTCTTCACATTCAATGAATTACCATTTCAGTTATTTGTTCAGATACTATTTATTGTATCGAGTATCAGACTTCTAGGTACCAAAATTGTCCACTGAACAAAGCAGACAAAATTCCTGGCATCTTGTAGTTTACCTTCTCACAGGGTAAGTCAAACAGTTTTGAAAACAAATTATATAAAATGTTTGAGGATGATATGGAGTATGGAGAGCAATTAGTCAGGGAAGGGTAAGGCATGGCAGAGGTGGGAATTTTAATTTTAAACAGTATGATGAGGAAGGGCTTCCTGGGTGATTCAGTGGTGAAGAATCTGCCTGCAATGAAGGAAATGTGGTAACAGGGTTCTGTCCTTGGGTTGGGAAGATCCCCTGGAGAAGGAAATGACAACCCACTCCAATATTCCTGCCTGAAAATATCCATGATTAGAGGAGCCTGGTGGGCTACAGTCCATGGGGGTCGAAAGAGTCAGGCGGGACCGAGTAACTAAACAGCAACAACAATGTGATGAGCAAAGGTCTTTAGAAACATGACATTTGAGTAGTTGGGGAAAGAAGCCACGGGGCTATTTAAGGAGACATTCAGGTAGAGGGAAGAGCTGGAGCAGAGCCCTCGGGTGGAATCCTGGGTGCCTGCAGTGTTTCAAGAACAGCAAGTGACTGGCAAGGGTGACGAGGAGGGAGTTAGAAGAGGGGAACAAGGAGATGATGGAAACTGTATTGCTTTGGAGCTTTTTAGTTATTGGAAGTTCTTTTGGACTTTGAAAGAGCTAGGAGCCTTGTGAACCTGTGAGCCCAGGGGTATCATTATCTGACTCATGGTCCTGAAAGCATCAAACCTTACCACTGGGCCGAGACTGGACTGCAGGTGGTCAAGAGCAGAAACAGGAAGACCTTCTAGGAGATGGTTGAAATTTTTAAGGTGAGGGAAGAAGGTGACTTGGACTGGGATGAGAGCTATGGAATTGGAAGGAAGTCGTCTTGGGAAAGTTTGAAGGTAGAATCAATGGAACTGAGAGAAGAGAAGTCAAGATCACTTTCCTCACTCTGAGTTTGATGTTTGAACAACCCGAGGAATAGAGTTGTGATAAACTGAGATGTAGAAAACCATGGATAGGACAGGTACCAGGCAGAAGGTTAGGAGCTTGTTTGGGGGCATGTTAGCTTAAAGATGCCTGTTAGATAGCCAAGTGGATGGGTAAAGAAGACAATTGTAGATAGTATATAAATGTGGAGTTCAAGGCATATATCTGATCTACAGATAAGAAAGTAAAGGTTTTCAAGATAGGTGAAATGTCATATCATGGGACTAATGGGAATACCAAGGGGATGAGTGTAGCCCCAAGAGAGATGAAGTCCTAATGCTAAGCCCTGGGAAACCCAAGGTAAAGAGGATAGAAGAAGAAAACAAGCCAACCAAGGCTGCTGAAAAGGAGCTACCAGGGAAGTGAGAAGAAAAACATGAGTTGTGATGTCTTGGAATTCAAGAGAAGAAAGAGTTTTAAAGAGGGGAAGGTGTTTAGTAGCTACATCATGTCTGATTCTTTGCGACCCCATAGACTGTAGCCCACTAGGCTCCTCTGTCTATGGGATTCTCCAGGCAAGAATACTGGAATGGGTTGCCATTTTCTTCTCCAGAGAATCTTCCCTAGCCAGGGATCAAACTCAAGTCTCCTGCATTGGCAGGCAGGTTCTTTACCAGTGAGCCATCAGGGAAGCCCTTCAGTTCAGTTCAGTTCAATGTGTCCGACTCTTTGTGACCCCATGAATCACAGCACGCCAGGCCTCCCTGTCCATCACCATCTCTCGGAGTTCACTCAGACTCACGTCCATCGAGTCAGTGATGCCATCCATCCATCTCATCCTCTGTCGTCCCCTTCTCCTCCTGCCCCCAATCCCTCCCAGCATTAGAGTCTTTTCCAATGAGTCAACTCTTTGCATGAGGTGGCCAAAGTACTGGGAACCTGTTAAATATTTCTTGCTTTTATCCTCTCCTACTGTCAGTATCCTTGCTTTAAACTTTCACAACATCTCACTTGGAAATTTACAAAAAAATTCCAGACGGGTCTTCTTGCGCCAACTCACCAGCACTCTGTATCCATATACATCACATTGCCATCAGAGTGACATTTCTCAGTGCTCCCATCACATAGTTCACCATAGATTTTGTTTATTTGCCTGGTTCCTCTATCAGATTTAAAACTCCTCGAGGTGAAGCAGCAGATTCTCTCACTATATGTTTGGAAAATGAATTAAGGAATGAAGAAGAGCTCTCTAGGATTACTGCTGCCATCTTGAATCCTCTGACTCTAATGCCACTCATGCTCATTTAACCCTTGATGGTTATTGGTTCTTATTTCATATGCCTTTGTTCTTCCCTTGTGGCTCAGATGGTAAAGAATCCACCTGCAATGCGGGAGACCTGGGTTCCATCCCTGGGTTGGGATGATCCCCTGGGGAAGGGAAAGGCTACCCACTCCAGCATTCTGGCCTGGAGAATTCCATGGGCTGTATAGTCCATGGAGTCGCAAAGACTCAGACAGGATGGAGTGACTTTCACTTTTCACTTTGTTCTATCAGGTGATGTTTATATTAAAAGTTAGGATTTACTAAGCAGTATCTGCAATGTACCAAGCAGGGCTTTGAACATTTTTATCTCTTATTTTCCTAGGCATAATTTTTACTTCTCAGCAATCTGATGAAGTAGTATTATTATCATGTTTTTTTCAGGCAAGGAATTCAGGACTGAAAGAGGTTAAGTTGTACAAGGTCACATAAGACTAGAGAATGGTAGAGCCATGATTTGAGCATAAGCATTCTCATCTGTTAAGCTATATTTGAAAGAGTCATGTATTGGGCAGTCCTTGAAGCTACTGGCTGCATCCTATATGCGTTCTTACCTCTTTGGTCCTTTCTCTATACCCAGGTTCCTGGTAACAGAGAAAGACATGGTAATATTCCAAGAAATGGTACTAATAATCACTTTGTGGGATGGTCAAGGCTATTCTCAAGAGAACCAAATCATAGAGTGGCTAGCTTCTCCTACCCAGTCACTGCCCAGTGTATGAGAGAATTGGCAAAAAGCCCAGAATGAGCAGAATCAGTCTCCAGAAGAACATGTCATCCAGGAAAGGTACAAGAAAAATGTAAATGCCAGTCAAACTGAAAAGAGCTTTGTCAGGGAAAGAAAAATTTGCAACCAAAAAAGAAGTGTTTTGGGGAAATGTCTTCAAATTGATTATTATTATTTTTTTTTATGTAATCCCACAGATGTATTCTTTTTTTAAATTTAAATTTATTTATTTTAATTGGAGGTTAATTATTTTACAATATTATATTGGTTCTGCCATACATCAACATGAACCCGCCACAGGTTCCTCATCTTGAACCCCCTCCCACCTCCCTCTCTGTACCATCCCTCCAGGTCATCCCAGTGCACCAGCCCCAAGCATTCTGTATTGAACCGGGACTGGCAATTCATTTCTCATATGATATTATACATGTTTCCATGACATTCCCCCAAATCATCCCACCCTCTCCCTCTCCCACAGAGTCCAAAAGACTGTTCTATACATCTGTGTCTCTTTTGCTGTCTCGCATACAGGGTTATCATTACCATCTTTCTAAATTCCATATATATGCGTTCAGTTCAGTTCAGTTCAGTCGCTCAGTTGTGTCTGACTCGTTGCAATATATGCGTTAGTATACTGTATTGGTGTGTTTTTTCTGGATTATTTTTTAATTAAACCGTGAGCTTCTTAGAGAAAAGTGACACATTATAACAGTGTTTTGAGCAATATAGGCCAAGCACTGTGGTTGTTGTTGAGTCACTGTGCCCGACTCTTTGCAACCGCAAGGACTGCAGCAAGCCAGGCTCATCTGTCCTCTGCTGTCTCCTGGAATTTGCTCAGATCATGTCCACAGAGTTGGTGGTGCTTTCTAGCATTCTCATCTTCTGCCATCTTCTTCTTCTTTGGCCTCCAGTCTTTCCCAGCATCAGGGTCTTTTCCAAGCACTATGCAAACTCATGTATATTTATTCATTCAATCTCTGTTTATTGAGTAGCTATTATGAACTAGGATGTTTTCCAGTAATTGGGATACATCAGTGAATAAAATAGACAAAAATGTTTGTCTCTGTGAAAGGAAATTAATAGATGAGGAATAGATGGACTACAAGCATAGTAAATCCTTAAATTACTTGGCATGTTAAAAAAGTTATAGATGTCAAAGGAAAAAAAATAGATTTAAGGCAAGTGAGATCAGGCATGTCAGAGACAGGGAACGACAGGTGGGATTTTCTAAAAATCATTGGCTTCCTTCAAAGGTGATATTTGAGCAAAACAAAACAGCCAAGAGAGTTCTCTGAGCATATGTGGGGAAGTATTTGCCAGCACCAACGTGGTTAAATAGCGTGAAGAAGAGAGCGGTGGAGGTGCGATTACCTACGGCTATATCAGCCATTGCAACGACTTGGTCTCATGATTTCAGCTTGATCCTTAGACCACTCCATAGAGGGTATTAACATTATCATCTTTGACTAAGAGATGAAGAACCTGCAGCCCAGACAGAGGCTGAGTGATTTGTTCACAGTTACACATAATATGCAAATGGGGAAGCTTGAATTATAATTTGAAGATCGAGTCTGGACTCAAAAAGGAAATTTTGCTTTTTCCATCTCCATCATCTAAAATAGTACCTAACATATAGTAGTTGCTCAATAAATGTGGATGCAAAGGTATACCATAATCACTATTTTCAGGTGGCAATTTTCCACATTCTTTTCTCAGATTCAGTCTCTAAGAATCTCATGCTTGAAAGCTAACACTCATAACAGGGAAAATTAAAAGCAATACTTGCCAGTTTAGATGTGAAAGGTAAGGAAGGCAGACTTGGATTCTTTTTGTTTGGTTTCAATGCTATTTATAGTATTTACCAGTTGTGGGACATTAGGTACTTTTCTTCTCTAATAATGAAGACAAAAATAATATATGCAAATATATATATAAAAGAAAAAGAAACAAAAAGGAAAAATATATGCATATAAAATATTGTGTATATTTATATATGTATACAAATGTACGTAAATATATGTATGTTAGGGTTGTTAATTACCAACCAAGGACTTAGAACAGTATGTGGTAAATAGTTAATAATGATGGTGATGATGATGATAATGATAATGATGCATGTTTGGAAGAAAGATAGGAAGGTTCTTGGTTATTAAATCTCAATTTACATTTAAAAAATCTTTCTTATTAAGGTCTGACTTCTTTGGCAAAAGATTCAGCAAAGGAAGGAGTACATTGGAGGTGGGTGTTTTAACTGAGTCTTATCTTTTAAAGAATGAGGTTCTTTCTAGGCTCTGGCCTGGGTATAAGGGACGACCATGGGATTGTTGCTCACTGTCTGCCTTGATCCTGTTTCTAGGGTTTTCAGCCTTGCCCTTTGGTGATGCTGTGGTCTCAACAAAGTGAAAGAAATGAAATAACAGAAAGAGTAAGGGCAGGTGAGATACAAATCTGGTCTCAAAAACACAGAAATGACACATTTTATCAGGGATTTCACTGCAGCATGAACAAAGATCCAAAATGGCATCTGGCAACCATTGATGTGGCACTCAGCCTGTGTCCATCCCTGCGCTGGATTAAGGAGTCACAGACACCAGTAGCATGAGTAATAGCTTGAGGTCATTGTCCTCAAGGATCTTATGATGTCTTACGGGAGTTGTTGTTCAGTCGTTAAGCTTTATCCGACTCTGAGACCCCACAGACTGCAGCACACCAGGCTGTCCTGTCCTTCGTTATCTCCCGAAGTTTGTCCACTCATGTCCATTGAGTCAGCGATGCCAGCCAACCATCTCATCATCTCCCACCCACTTCTCCTTCTGCCCTCAATCTTCCCCCACATCAGGGTCTTCTCAGTTACAGACTAGAGAGCTGGGATTGAACTATGAGCAGGTACACATTGGGCAAAGAGTAAGGCTTGATTTAATTATGGTTGTAGTCTAGAGCATTGAGAGTTTCACAGTGTAACGCTCAGGCAACGCTCATTTCTTCCTTTCTTTCTTTTCCTTTAGTATTTTACTTTATTTTTGGTCATGCCACTCAGCTTGTGGGATCTTAGTTCTCTGCCCAGGGATTGAGCCCATGCTCCCTGCAACAGAAGCACAGTTGTCTTAACTACTGGACTGCCAGGGAAGTACCCCCCACCCTTTTCCTCTATGGTTTTAGTTTTAAGGAAGGGAATTCAAGTCAAGAATTTATGTCTTTGTTTTTTTACTGTGTTATTGTTCATTAAACTTTTTATTTAACATTGGAGTATAGCCGATTAACAATACTGTGATAGTTTCAGTTGCACAGCAGAGCAACTCAGCCACACACATACAGGTATCCATTTCCCCCCAAGCTGCCCTCCCATCCAGGCTGCCACATAACATTGAACAGCGTTCCCTGTGCCATACAGTAGGTCCTTGCTGGTTATCCTTTTTAAATATAGCAGAGTGTATCTGTCCATCCCAAACTCCCTAACTCTCCCTTCCCCACCCTTCCTGCCTTCCCTCCCACCCCCGCAACCATCAGTTCATTGTCTGAGTCTGTGAGTCTGTTTCTGTTTTGTAAATAAGCTCATTTGTATCATGTCTTTTTAGATGCCTCGTATAAGGGATGTCATACAATGTTCCTGCTTCTCTGAAAGTTAGAAATTTCAATAGTAAAATGTACTTGATACCGTCAGGCTTTTCAGAGCTCTTTAATGCTTCAAGAGACTTTGGGCATCAAAGTCTAGGTTTGGGCAAGTCTCTTTCAATCTACTGCTTGGATCTATTTGCTTGGAAAATGGGATAATGGCCAAAGGCATCAGCCTCTCAGAATCACAATGCTCTTTGAGGAAATTACCTATCTTTTCTACATTAGCTACTCATCTCAGAGACACAGAAAGCAACATTCTCTCAGTGTTAACAGGAAAGGGGGCAACTCAGAGACCCAACTCAGCTTTGAGTGTCTTACTTAGAAATTTAGTAATTTATTCCACAAATATGTATTGAATTTTTGCTACAGTCCAGGCACAGTGTTGAATGATCAGGACGAAATTCTTTTCTTGAAGGAAGTTACAGCCCGGGAGTGCTATGGCATGACAGTAGGTTGCCTTGAGCTGTTTATAGACAGATAGTTTGATTTAACTTTGTCTAGTGCATGCTTTGGAGAAGGCAATGGCACCCTACTCCAGTACTCTTGCCTGGAAAATCCCAGGGATGGAGGAGCCTGGTGGGTTGCAGTCCTATGGGGTCGCGAAGAGCCGGACACGACTGAGTGACTTCACTTTCACTTTTCACTTTCATGCATTGGAGAAGGACATGGCAACCCACTCCAGTGTTCTTGCCTGGAGAATCCCAGGAACAGGGGAGCCTGTGGGCTGCCATCTATGGGGTCGCACAGAGTTGGACACGACTGAAGCGACTTAGCAGCAGCAGAAGCAGCAGCAGTTCATGCTTCACCCAAAGCAAACTTTCTCTCCTTCAGGCATGAAAAAATGAGGCAACTTTTCATGTTATAAAATATGAAGTCGCAACAACTTTCCTTCACCCTGACCAACATTCCTGGTCCCAGGGCTGGAAACATCATGATCAGCTCTTTCCCCTGGGAGGTTGCATCTGATGGCAGACGTGGTCTTTCGGTTCATGTCTAGAACGTACCGGTCCCCTGGCAGAGTTGCGTCTCAGGCACATGTACAAACTGGGAGCTGAATTCCCCTCACATGACAGCCAGTCAATGTTTCTTGTTGAACTGGGGCTCCTGGCAACCCAGGTTATGAATAATGAGTAGCCATGTCCTCTTATTTAGAGACTTGAGCAAGTTGACATTTTCTGCTGATGTCCTACCTACTGAAGTTTCTCTTTTGGGAGAATATTCTTCATTAACCATTTCTCCCAAGAAAATCTGTAGACTTTTGATATATTCAACATTTACTCTCTAGTTCATGCCTACAAAAGCCACCACTCCCCAAACTGAAGTCCTGAAGTGTTGAAAAATCTGCATTTTGACATGACCGTGGTTCTGAGAAGAGCTGTACTCCTAATAAGCTACTATCATTGAAGGCTATTCTTGTGTTTTATACCATGTTAAATTGTCAGTGGTTGTCTATGGTTTTAAGAATGGAGTCTTCTTCTTCAAGTAAAAGATACCACAGGTTACGTTATTATAATAAATGATAAAAAGCCACTGTGAGTGGAACACCATTTTGAAGTTAATGTATTATCAATCACGTGGAGGGCAGACGTGTGTGAGGCTGTGACAATGCTCAGGGCATAAAGGGTGGACTCTGTATCCCTCTGAAACAACTGTGTGCATTCCTGTTAAGTTGCGTCAGTCATGTCCGACTCTTTGCGACTCCATGGACTGTAGCCTGCCAAGATCCCCTGTCCATGGGATTCTCCAGGCAAGAACACTGGAGTGGGTTGCCACATCCTTCTCCAAGGAGTCTTCCCACCCGGGGATTGAACCCGCGTCTCCATCATTGGTATGTGGGTTCTTTACCACTAGCGCCGCCTGTGGGAAGCCGAAGAATAACCAGTTTCCTGAAGTCCTAGGCCTTCAGTCTGGAAGCTGCAGCTCCACTGCCACACTGATTCCCAGATCTGTCTTCTTTGTCTCCTCTCTTCTCAGAGCTTTTTAAGCAACCAACAGGGCATGCTGTTAGAGCTACAAATTCTTTGTGAAGGAAAGCATCCTCAGCCATTAGAGGAAATAAAAAAATCCAATAAAGCCAAAAATGCAACTTAACCACTCTGGTACAAGCAAAGCAATAACTATTTAATGGCCAGTAAATTTAATTGTGGAGATGATTTTTTTTTTTTTACAGCAATAAATGTGATTGCACTTTGGCTCTGTGCTTCCGTGGCCAGCTGTGAAAAGCCACTTGTCACTTGCCAGGCTGTCTGGGTCACTTTCTCTGTTCTCACTGTCAGAGACGCTGCTAACCAGCCTAGAACCGAGCACAGTTAATTAATCCCAGAGAAGTTCTAACAGGTCACCTTCTCCATAGATGCTCTTTTGGGAAGGAAAGCACATGAAGATTATTTAAGCTTTCAGTACTTAGGTTTTACTGGTTCAGAAGATAGATATTTGGCTTAAATTTAGTATCAAATAATATGAAGTCTTGACTGATTATAAAGTGGTTCTTTTTTAATCAGGCTGGGATATGGGGTGACCTCATGGTAGCTGAGTTAGACAGACAGTCCCAATTCCCATGCTTAAAGGACTTCCCAGGTGGCTCAGATGGTAAAGAGTCTACCTGCCAATGCAGGAGACTCAGGTTCGATCTCTGGGTGGGGAAACTCCCTGGAGAAGGAAATGGCAGCCCACTCCAATATTCTTGCCTGGGAAATCCCATGGACAGAGGAGCCTGGCAGGCTACAGTCCATGGGGTCTCA
Source organism: Cephalophus harveyi (assembly GCA_006410635.1). Lineage (NCBI taxonomy): Eukaryota > Metazoa > Chordata > Mammalia > Artiodactyla > Bovidae > Cephalophus > Cephalophus harveyi. The sequence goes on along the minus strand of SJYT01068474.1, from coordinate 10,659 downwards.
AAGAGTCAGACACAACTGAGCATGCACACATGCCCATGCTTAAATCCCAGTATAATAATTTTCTTTTAGACAGGCTGGCAGCGAATATTCTCATTCTGGGTTGTGGACTGAGGGAGACCATCTGCTTCTATTTTAGTCTGAAGGAGTTTTCTGGGTTCTTTGCTGAGAGCTGAGTTTAACTGGGGAAGGAAGCTTGAGCACAGTGAGCATGGAGAAGGGAGGGATGACAAAGATAAGGGAGTAGGATTAACAAGGTGTAGACACAGACAATGAGTACTGGACAGGGGGCATTTCAATGGATATTGCTTTACTGCTTCCAGGGCCAGTAAGGTATATCTCTGGACATTACGTAAGACTACAAAACAATGAATGGACCATCTTCTAGAGTCTGTGTGACCACAATTGAGCCTCCGTTTGCACGCAAATTGGGTAAATGCTTGTGTTGCTCATTTAGTGCTTATGGAGGGAGAGGATGTCTTATATTGTGCTTGGATGATGCATTCTTTTGACTCTTTGAACACAGAATAACTCTTTCAGGCATCTATACTGTTTATTCTCTCTCCCAACCCTTCAAATTAACAGTTTTTCTTCCATCATTCATGTCTTGCCTCAAAGGTTAGTCCTCCTTGGAGGCCTTCCTCTGAATTATTGTGTTAGGGAAAAACTTAAGTTAGTTAATGAAATCATGAGATTGCAAAAATATAACAGTCTCTTCTTTTCCAATTTGGATTTCATTTCTTTTTCTCCTCTGATTGCTGTGGCAGAACTTCTAAACCTACATTGAACAATAATGGTGAGAGTGGACATTCTTGTCTTGTTCCTGATCTTAGAGGAACCAAAGTTAAAATTTTCACAATTGAGAATGATGGCGACTTACCTGGTGATCCATTGGTTAAGACACCACACTCTTCCACCAGCAGGGGGCAAGAGTTTGATCCCTGGTCAGGGAACTGAGATCCCACAGGCTGCATGGTGCAGTCAAAAAACTAAAAAAAAAAGAATACATCTCTTTGGACTGGAAGATGCTTTGCTCATTCAGGAGGATTCTAATATGAGGGGTTATATTTCTATCTTTCTGCATAGTGTTTGCAGAGTTTGAGGTTGGCTTCAGTTATTTTAACAACTCACACTCAAACACACTACAAGGAATTACACAAATACTGGCTCAGTCCGTCCTATATTAGCTGACATAAAATAAGAGCTAAATAAATATTTATTAAATGAATTAATACATGGACAAACTCCATAGACGTTTTTACAACCATCTTTTTGTTAAATATTATCTATATCTTCCTTTGTAGCTCAGTCGGTAAAGAATTTGCCTGCAGTGCAGGAGACTCAGGTTCGATCCCTGGGTTGGGAAGATCCCCTGGAGAAGGAAATGGCAACCCACTCCAGTATCCTTGCCTGGAAAATCTGATGGACAGAGGAACCTGGTGGATTGCAGTCCATGGGTTGCAAATAGTTGGACATGACTGAGCAACTAACACACACATCTATATTTTACAATTGCCCAGGCAACAGTAATAAGAGCAATTGCTTGTATAATAGGCTGACCTGAGAAAAATCACCAAGGAACATTCAAGGCTGTTTAGAACCTTAAATGTTTGCCTTGCCTTCTGAGCAGCAAGGCAAACAGTTCTTTTCACAAGAAGATATTGTAATTTGTCTCCTTCTCTGCTCCTCTAATTCATTAAAATTAAAATTTAAAAATCTGAATATCTCCCAAGGGTGTCCTAACAGTTCTTGGTGATTTGTGTGATTTCTTTGTTTAGCGCACAGGTAATCACTTGCCTTGGAGCTTCCCCGGTGGCTCAGCAGTAAAGAATCTGCTTGCAAAGCAGGAGATGTGGGTGCAATTCCTGGGTGGGTCAGAAAGATCCCCTGGAGGAGGGCACACAACCCACTCCAGTGTTCTTGCTGGGATAGTCTCATGGACAGAAGAGCCTGTTGGGCTACAGTGCATGGGCTTGCAAAGAGTCGGACAAAACTGAGCATGCACGCACGCAATTACATATGCCACGAAAGGCTTGACTGCTCTTTCAAACATAGTGGCACTTCGTTAGATTTTAAGTAGACTTTAATACTTTGTTTTTTGATGGGAACAATCTGCTTTCTTGGTTTTGGAAAAAATTGGAACAATGTATGTATTACAATGTATGTAGTATAGAGGTCATCTGAATTTAAGATTCAGGAAAGAATTATTGAGTACTTACTTACCAGGGGTCAGGGCTTCCCTGGTGGCTCAGATGGTAAAGAATCTTTCTGCAAAGCAGGAGATCTGTGTTTGATCCCTGAGTCGGGAAGATCCCCTGGAGAAAAGAATAGCAACCCACTCCAATATTCTTGCCTGGAGAATCCCACGGACAGAGGAGTCTGGCCAGCTATAGTCCATGGGGTTGCAGAGTTGGACACAACTGAGCAACTAACACACACATATAAGGGGTCACACATGAGTTACATAGTGCCAGATACTTACATATACAAATCCTTTGTCTAATTATGTCAATGATAATTTCAGCATCTTTCCTATAAATTATCTCATTGTTGGACAACTTTTGCATAACTGACCTTTTATTTTGGACTTGTGTGAATCTTCTTAAAAACACATTTGTAATTTCAGCAATTGTCTAATTGTTTATTATAGAATTGATTGATTATAGTCGATGAAGAGCTTGCTGAAACAAGAAGCTGTTCATCCATAGCATTTATCGTTTAGAGCCTGACACAGGGCACTGACTCAAAATATGTCTGTTGAAAGAATGAATGAGTGAGTGATGCAGGAAACTGGTCACATCCTGTACTTTGTGTTTCTCCCTACTAAATTTAGGGTGCACCATGTGTGCCCTTATGATGCCATCTGTTAGGGATTTACTCAATAAGTTTGACAAGAGCAGAAAAAGCTAGAAGCAGGACAAGTGCATAAGTTAATAAGCTAGCCTCATATAGCTGCTTGGGTATAGATAGAAAACATGAGACTCCTGGGTCAGAGACAAAGGGCTTTATAATCCACTGTAAAATCAGTAGCAAGAGTAGTAGCAAAGTCGCACCGTTCCACAGCCCCCAAGTTCCATTCAGCCACAAAGAGGCCACAAAAAGGCCAGGTAGAGCCTTTCTGCTTAGTGGGTGCACCACAGAGAGGGGCAGTGGGATTAGGGCCTCTCCTGGTTTCATAGCAAGCAGTGAGCAAGGCTGTGCTGTGAGCAGAGGGAAAGCAGCTGCTAGCATAGGTCCACGTGGCGAATTTCTCACTTTTCAGGATTACCAGCGGCACAAAAACAAGTCCCGGGAAGCAGCAGAGCGGCAGTTTCATGGAGTAAAAGCCTGGTCAGGACCTTGTAATTTTGGCCTTCACTGCCAAGACACACAGGGAGTGTGAGACGCCCATGGCAGGCTGAATCCAACACCAGCGGTGGAAGACACTTTCACATGATACAGAGAAGACTGGGGCTCTGAGAGGTGGAATGACCTGTTCACGATTATACCTGTTTTCAGGACAGAAGCCCATTTCTCCAGGCTCTAAACCCCAACACTCTTTCCAGGGCACTTTTTGTCATATTATTTTGGTCATTCATCTTCCTTACAGCTGTACCACGATTTTCAACTGTTAAACAAGATTCCTTAAGTATTCCTTTGCTTTATTTTATATCCACAAAAATAAGTGCTTTGGTCCTGTGGTTCACGGCTTCACAAAGCAAACTCCATTGAACACTGGGACAGCAAAAGGTGCTATGGAAAATCATTCAAGCCTCAAATATGTTTAGAAAAGACTGCACATACTTCCCCAGGGCTAGAGAGTCATAGCGTAGGGAGCATTCCTTATAAAGCTTGAGAGAATGGGCTCTGAAGTCAGTGAGGTTTGGGTTCAAAACCTGTTCATTGAGTTTATGATCTTGAGTATGGTATTTCAATTTTATGAGCTATAGTTTCATCCTCAAAAAGTGTAAATGATAATATCTTTTTCACAAATCTGATGAAAAAATTAAATGAGGTAAAGTATTTAAAATGCTTGGCACATTGTCTGACATATGGCTTAAATATGGCTTAATAAGTTTGTCATAATTAACACAGAATAAAGGTTCTGAGAAATCCTGCACTAAAGAAACTCGCCAAGCAAGCAGAGTTTCTCAAATATTCAGACCATGCAGCAGTAAATCTATTTATTTTTTGCATTGCTAATCTTAACGTTGCACAGTTCTATTACTCTGAAATACACATTAAACGGAAATTTACTGAAGAAACAAAAGGGTTCTGCCTCATTTAGAGATGGCTAAACCAAGGAATTAAACTCTATAGAGAGGAATCAAATTTCATGAATAACTTCCCTAGTATCCTTGAATCACTACACAAAACAGGAACAGTTTTGCTTTGGGGATGTTCTGAAACTCTGGTTAGGGTTCTTGGCAGTTTCTGAGATGTGTTAAAACATCCCAGTTTGTTGATTTAACTGTATTCCACCAAAGAGGCTGATTTTCCTCTGCCGCCGCAGGGGAACTTCTTCTGATGGCAGGTTCAGTGACTTTTTATTCCAAGGGCAAGTGGCTGATTATCTGAGCAAACACACCACTCCAGAATGCCAAAGACTCTTTCTAGATGCCGGTAAACACAGGTGGGACCCAGCAGTCAGGCAGTTCTTCTTTCAATGACAAAAGGGCTCTCTGAGCTTAAGTTGGTCCAGACTCTCTGCTCAGAATTTAATAAATAATGTGCGTCCTGAGTTCCCCAGCTGTTTAGAAAACTCTTAGTTGAAAAGTCAAACACGTAAGAAAACCTTTGTCATTGCTTCTGAGAACCTGCCCTATACTGCCAGGGTGTACTTGTTTGTAAGACTAACTATCGTCACTCTTACTAACTTTGTGTTCAATGATGTCTTGTTGGTAGCTTGACACTGGCCTTGGTGGGAGCTTTTCCAGAACGGAAATCAGGAAATGCCATAAATCAAGCTTCTCCCACCCCTAGAGCTGGCTATCAGCACACTGCCACTGTCCTCCATCACCTTAACACAAGGGCATCACATGGATTGTTTGCTTTGCCCACTAGACTTGAGGGCAAAAACTGCATTTGCATTTCCCCATGTGTTCCACACCTATCACACGGGTAGGTATTCAGTAAAGGTGGTTGAATCCATAAATGAATTAATGAGTCTGTGAACCAGTCACTTACATGTGATTATATTCTCTGTGAGGGTGGAAAGAGTTGCGTAGGTATATGCTTTACATTATTAAACAATGTTGATGCTGAAGCTGAAGCTCCAATATTTTTGGCCACTTGATGAGAAGAGCTCATTCACTGGAAAAGACCCTGATGCTGGGAAAAACTGAGGGTGGGAGAAGAGGCGACAGAAGATGAAATGGTTGGAAGGTATCACTGACTCAATGGGCATGAGTTTGAGCAAACTCCAGGAGTTGGTGATGGACAGGGAGGACTGGCATACTGCAGTCCATGGGGTGGCAAAGAGTCGACCACAACTTAGCAAGTGAACAAGATTAAACAATGTGGTCAGTTCCACTGGAGTACTTGTACTGAATTACTGTTGTAGTATCTGGAGCTGTTCCAAGGATAATTACTCTGTATCTTTATTCCCAGAGCAGGATTCACCTGATTGCTATGGCATCACCCTGGGTGACCATTTGGTGGGAGGCAATCAAAGCTAAGTCTAATTGCTTTCCCAGGCTACTAACCCCTCCCATTCTCTCAGGATCTAGATGGGAATGCTTCCTCTTCAGAAGGAGATTAAAGTTACAGCTTTTGCTAGAATCACAAATTATTCGTTAGGGTAGAATATTCAATCAGGATACCTGGTAAAGACTTTATGATGAAGAATAACCGTTCTCAAGGTTTAAAAAGGGTGGTGTTGATAGATGACTAAGAATTGGTATTTTAGTCAGAACTGAACACAGAAACCACATTTTATTGTGGATTAAAAATTAGGATCTAAAGGAGGAAATGACTTTGTCTAACTGTGCCATTAGGATGGATGAAAGACCTTACGATTGCCTGGTTCTTGTCCTTTACATGCTGAGGCCAATGATTGTGGCCACTGTGTTCTGTGATTGGTCCTAAGAGAAGTTAATTCTGATGAGAATGAAGGAGTTTTATCAGAAGAAATAAAAGCGATCTTTTATTCTGTGCTCACTATGGTGCCAGGCCTGTGCTAAGTAGTTTACATATATTATTTAATCAGCAAAATCAAATGGGGGAGACATGGTTATCTTCATTTTTACAGATGAGAAAACTGGGACCCAGAGTGATTGACTTAGCTGTCCATGACCACACCTAGTGGTCTGAACTACTTAGAGGCAGACCGGTGCTTGCATCTAAGTGTGTCTCCTACCAAAGCCAAAGCTGTTAACCAGTATAGTCCACAGTCTTCCAAATACTAGGGCAGGGCTTCCTTCTCCTTCCCTCAGTATAATAGGTGAGTTTATGACAAAGACAGTCTCTGCTACACAAAGTAGGCATATGTATGAGTTGCTAGAACCAGGAGCCCAAATGAAGCAGGAACAGCCTCTGGAAGGCAGCCGTGCCCTAGAGAGCTTATGCAATGTGGTTTGGTAGCACAAACAGAGATAGAGGAGGAGGTCTGCTATGTGTGGGTGCAGTAAGTTAAAAAAAAAAAAATCAGCTTCAGTCAAATGCAGGAAGTGCGTCTCAACCATGTCCATGTTGAAAGTATGGTTTTACTGTATAAAGAGCAAGACTGAATAGATGCAATTTAAGTTCTGTACTTGAGGGCATTAGAAGGCTACACCTTGTGTCCTCAACTAGCCCCCAAACCACATTTCTTTTGCAATGGCTCTTTAATCATTTCTACTGAATGAAGGTGCTACTTGTCTTGGGATCAAGCAAATTTAAGGTGAAATCTTGGTCCTACCATTTCCCTACTGGCTGTCCTTGGCTAATCACTCAGCTGTCTGAACCCTGGTTTTCCCATCTGGACACCCAAACAAGGAACAGAGCTGCCTTGTACCTGTGAAGTAGCATTTAGATCCACTTCGTAGTCATTCTCTCACTGGCATCTCTCAGTAACCCAGAGTCACTGGCAACGTGGTAGCAGAGCTAGGAAGTTGACTCAGAGCTTTCATTTCCATGGCTAGAAGAAGCTGGTACAAAGAATATGGATTTTACAAGGAGAGCGTCCTGTATACAGAACCTCTTCTAGCATGTTTAGCTTTTTGTAACTCCTCCAAGACTCAGCCCCTTACTGTAAAATCCCCATACAAATACTTCACTCTTGGGAAATACTGGTCCCTCAGATATGTTTACATCCTTATCCCAGAATCTGTGACTATGTTCCCTTCCATGGCAAAAAGCACTTGGCAGATGAGATTAAGGCTCTTGAGATGGGAAAATCATCCTGAATTTCTCTGTTGGGCCCAACGTAATCACAAGAGTCCACATAAGACAGTGGTAGGAGGGTCAGCATCAGAGAAGGGGATGTGACAATGGAAGTAGAAGGTGGATAATGCAGGGAAGGAGCCGTGAGCCCAGGACTGCAGGCAGACTCCAGGCGGTGGAAAAAGCAAGGAGATGAATTCTCCCTTGGAGCCTCTGGAAGGGACACACCTCTGCTGACACCTTGAGTTTAGCACTTCTGACCCCTAGGACTTAAGATAACAAGTTTGTGCTGTTTTAAGCCACTAAATCTGTGGTCATTCGTTACTGCAACGATAAGAAATGCACATAGTAATAATGATAATTTATAATAATAATGATGATTAATGACAATAATAATGAATAACAATGCTGAATAGGGTATCTATGTCCTTGACATTTTTCCAAGTTTTATAAATGCATATAGATTTTGTATATTTTCTAGCATATATTTTACATAGTAATTAATGTTTTATATATTTATATTGATATACATTTCATATGTCATATATTTACATAATATTTCAAACAACCCTCACAAAAGCATTTTACATAGGAGGAAATTGAGGCAAGGAGAGGCAAAGTAACATCCTCAAGGTCACACAGGTAGGGATGGGCAAGGTTAGCATCTGAATGTAGGCAGTCTCTAAAATACCTACACAGAGTCTGGCATATGGTTCCTTCCTAACACATGGAGGCCAGTTATTGCTTTTCTCCTTGCATCACACTGCTACTAAATCTCTACAGCTGTGAGAGTCCTCCTATAGAAGTAATGACTGGCACTGCTGAAGTTTCTTTTTCTGTCTCTCTTTTTTAATTTTTGTTTTAATTGGAGTATAATTACTTTACAACGTTGTGTTGGTTTCTGCTGTACAACCGTGTGGATCAGCTACATGTGTCCTTATCTCCCCTCCCTCCTGGACCGCCCTCTGCCACCCCTCTAGGTTATCACAGAGCACAGTGAGCTGAGCTCCCTCCTCTTCCTGCTAGCTCTCTGTTTCACGCAGGATAGTGTCTCACAGGGGTTTCTATCATAGCTCAGTTGGTGGAATCAGCCTGCAACGCAGGAGACCAGGGTTCGATCCCTGGGTTGGGAAGATCCCCTGGAGAAGGGAATGGCAACCCACTCCAGTATTCTTGCCTGGAGAATCCCATGGACAGAGGAGCCTGGCAGGCTACAGTCCGTGGGGTCACAAGAACTGGACCCAACTGCGGTGGACACACCACCACGGTGTCTCACACATCCCCCTCTCCTCTCCTCGCCGTGCCCACCCTGTGTCCACAAGTCCACTCTCCACATCCGTCTGCATCTATTCCTGCTGGAGCTCTCCTGATTACAGACACAGTCTGCAGAGCCAACCCCCTCCCCTATCCCAAGATCGGACGGAACCAGTTCCTCCCCTCTGTGGGCACCGGGGTAGGGACCCGAGGTGCGGGAAGGAGACTGCCCTCCGGGCGCGCCGGCTGCTCCCGCCCTCGCCTTCCCACCCCCGCGTCCTCCTCCTTCCGAAACCACAGATCGCCCAACCAAGCCCTGGGGACAGGATGATGGAGCTGGCCGGCGCCTGCAGCTGGGCTAAGTCTACAAAGGTGATAATGAGCACTAAACGGAATCTGAAGGATGGCTGCAAAAATTGCTGCAATTGATATTTCTGGCAGCCATCTGCTGCAGAAGCAGGCTGGAGTGGGTCGTGCCACGTGGTGCATCCTGTGGAGAAAAATGGTGGCAGCCGTGAGGAGAGCTTTCATTTGTGTGGCTTCTCTGAGCAGTTTTAACATATATTATCTAATTTTGTTTCTGGAAAACCCTTGTGAGGTCAGACTCCTTTCATAGATGAGGGGAAAGGAAAGCACACACCTCAGAGGACTGATTTCATTACTTGACCCTTTTTGCCTGATGGTCGCTTCAGAAACAGAATGATTCTGGAATGTCAGGAAGGACAGACTTTGGGGGTCATGGTTGGGAGGGGTCTCCCCAGACCCCTTGCTAGGGCAGTTGCTTTGGTTCCACTGTTGACAGCCCCAGACCAGCGGAGCTGTGCTCATTTGGAATTGTTCTACCTCATAAACATTAAGGAAAGTTGAAAGCGCTAGTCACTCAGTCGTGTCCAACTCTGTGACCCCATGGACTACAGCCCATCAAGCACCTGTGTCCATGGGATTCTCCAGAGAAGAACACCAGAGTGGGGAGCCAAGCCCTTCTCCAGGGGATCTTCCCCACCCAGAGACTGAACCCAGGTCTCCTGCATTGCAGGCAGATTCTTTACTGTCTGAGCCATCAAGGAAGCCCTCTCCAAGAACTGTTAGGGACCGAGTATCGCACCCCACATCTTTACCCTCCTCTCAGCACTTGGCTGGCTCTCCTCAGATCCATTCTCAAGTCCTGTGCCCAGGTGGAAGGAGTTGCTCGAAACCCTGCAGTCCCATACTTGGGCTCCTCAAAGCAGGCTTTGCTCCAGGGACATCCCCAGCCTCTAGAACTGGCTCTGTACACAGTAGGTATGCGATAAACAGTTTTTGAAAGGCCAATTCAAGGAAATATTTAGGTTCATGAGACACAGTTTTCCATTTGTGCTTCTGTAGAACATTTTTACCAAAAGCCGTTTTTAAATCAACTCGTTGTTGTTGTTTGTCTGCTGAGTCCCAATTTGTAAGTCTTGTTTCACAGTTACGTAAGAAGCTTGAATCAGCCTTGTGACAGAACCACAATGGTCATTGTTTTAAAATCACAGTGTGATAGAAGAGCAGGAAGTCCCAGGAATCAGATAAAATGAGGACTGAGGAAGAGTGAGTTCAAGGTCACACAGTAAGTTCATGGTTCATGGCAGAGCCGTGACAATGAGTTCAGAGTGAGCCGTGATAAGAAAGAATCAGTTCAGTTCAGTCGCTAAGCTGTGTCCCACTCTTTGCGACCCCATGGCACTCCAGGCCTCCCTGTCCATCACCAACTCCCGGAGTTCACTCAAAGTCATGTCCATCGAGTTGGTGATGCCATCCAGCCATCTCATCCTCTGTCATCCCCTTCTCCTCCTGCTCCCAATCCCTCCCAGCATCAGGGTCTTTTCCAATGAGTCAACTCTTCACATGAGGTGGCCAAAGTATCGGAGTTTCAGCTTCAGCATCAGTCCTTCCAATGAACACACAGGACTGATCTCCTTTAGAATGGACTGGTTGGATCTCCTTGCAGTCCAAGGGCCTCTCAAGAGTCTTCTCCAACACCACAGTTCAAAAGCATCAATTCTTTGGTGCTCAGCTTTCTTCACAGTCCAACTCTCCATACATGAC
>SJYT01068468.1:30-21611 GCA_006410635.1 Cephalophus harveyi | reverse complement strand
CCCTAGTGACTGAAAAATTTGAGACTGCTTCCAAAAGCTCTAATTTGCACCCAGGGAGTACAAAGAAGAGTTTGATTGGAATAAATAGCCAGATAAATAATGCAAAAGCAGAGTGTCTGGGCCAAGGTGGAAGTCATATTTGTGAACTCAGGTACTGATGGAAAGATTTAAAGGATGTTTTTTAGAAAGGTGTGTGTGCCTGCACTTTGTTGCATCCAACTCCTTGCGACCCCATGGACTGTAGCCCACTAGGCTCCTCTGTCCATGGAATTTTCCAGGCAAGAATACTGGAGTGGGTTGCCATTTCTTTCTCCAGGGAATCTTCCTGACCCAGGGATTCAACCCATGTCTCTTATATCTCCTGCACTGGCAGGCAGGTTCTTTACCAGCTGAGCCGCTGGGGAAGCCCTTGGTGACCATAGCAAATTGATTGACACGAGGCTTTGACATTGGGGTGTCAGTATCTAGCACATATACCATTGTAGATACACATCTGAGTTTGGAGCCGAAGCCCCAAAATGTTTTGTAAGAGGAGCAGGCTCCTATTATCACTGCTTTCCAGGCTTCCCCTCCTTCACAACCTGTTCTCTTCAACCCTCATCTAAAGCAAGATTCCTCCACTGCAGCAATAGATACTGTCAATGTCTTTTTTTTTTAAATTATTTTAATGTCCTCATAGGTAGTGTCTGTGCACAGAGAATTATTTTTTAAAAATCAGTATCTCAGTTATTTAAAACGTGATTATTTCTTAAGCTTTTAAGAAGTCACAGTCTTTTTTGAATTTTTTATTTATTTATATTTGACGGCGCTGGGTCTCCGTTGCTGCATGTGAGCTTTCTCTAGTTGTGGCAAGTGGGGGCTGCTCTCTAGTTGCTGTGTGCAAGCTTCCCACTGCGGTGGCTTCTCTTGTTGTGGAGTGTGGACTTATTTGCCCCTTGACATGTGGGATCTTAGTTCCCTGACCAGGGATCAAACCCATGTCCCCTGCATTTGGCAGGCAGATTCTTAACTACTGGACCACCAGGGAAGTCTCACAGTTTTTAAAACATGTAATTCTTTTTATATAACTGGACAATTTTAACACTCCCCTTAAGAATAAATTTTTTAAGTGAGTAGATTCCCTTAAATATTTCCAGCTATGTTTATACTTTTAACATATTTGATTTACCTTTCAAGTACTATAGAAACAAACAAAACTTTCCTATTTTAAAATCTCATAAATTAAACTTATAACACCTCTACTTAAAATCAGGAGCCAAATCAGTTGCTCAGTTATACATTTAACTGGGAGTTACAAAGCTAAAATATTATGAAAACAGGCCAAATTCTCTTAAAGACTTAAAAATCAAATATGTACAATTTCTTTAACCCAAAGATATTCATGTGATTTTCCTAAACACTCTTATACTAGTTGCCCTCTAAGGTGGAGAGGTGCTTATCCACCAAGGAAAAGATGATGTCATCCCACACCGAGGAAATTATCTTCTCAGGTGCTTGAGACATCGCAGAACAGCCAGAAGTTTCAGCCTGACCAGCTTTTCTCACAACTCGGCCTAGGCTGAGTTCCCACCTCTAATTACTATAGTTTGTTGTGCCATAATTTAAGGGAGTGGGTAGTGAACAGCAAGGCTGACATCCATTTAGCGAGTGGCACAGTGTCTAGGACTTTGTGTGTGTGTGCCTGCGTTCAGTCTTGTCCAGTTCTTTGCGATCTCATGAACTGTAGCCCACCAGTCTCCTCTGTCCATTGAATTTTTCCAGGAATACTGGAACAGGTCACCATTTCCTACTCCAGGGTCTCTCCCTGATCCAGGATCGAACTGGTGCCCACAAATATATTTTAATTTTCATTTTTTTTAAATCAGAAGTAAATATTAATATGATAATAATGCATATATAATACCAAATCAAGTTTGGATTATATTCATCTTTATTCCGATGCAGTAGTAAACATACAATAAGATTTTTTCCCACAAAGGCAAAAGTGCCCAAAGTTTTCAAAAATCATCAGGCGACCCAGGTTCCTCAGTCCACTTCCCTGGGTGTGAACTCTATCAGGCCCTCATTCTTAAATCAATCTACAGAATTTTCACACCTCACCTAGATGCATCCCTCATGCCAGTGCATTTCCTTGGCTTTTAAGGTACTTAAGGGTCAGAATTCTGTTTTCTTTTTAAATTTTTACTATTTTGAAGGACATACAACCCTTACGTATGTTAAAATGCTATATAATTAACAAACTTTTAGACAGTCATTTCATANGACTCCGTCCCCACCTTCGAATTACCCTGGATCCACCGGGGCTGGACCCCGGCACTTATTTCCATGTATGTTTTAGGTTGGTATTTCAGATTGAATTTATTGTGCATTTCATTTGCTCTGAACTGAAAATAGAAGTCCTAACACAGTAGAACCTAATGAAACTACTGAAACCGTGATACCTCTCTCATTTAAGATTGCATTAACTAAATAAGTTAATTTTTTAAAAGATATTCAGATTCTGTGGCTACTATTTAGTAAGTGGTCTTTATTTCTTAGACAAAGTTCTAGACAAGTTAGAGAAAACCAAGCAGAGGAAGGTAGAGTGAATAGGGGGTTTTTTATTCTAAAATGCAGGGTCACTGTACAGACTCAGAGGACAGGATGTGCCCTTGGGGTGACAGGGGACGGAACCAGGAGCCAGAAAGCGATCAGACAGCTGGTCTCTGTGTCTCCCATGCTGCCTAGCGCATATCTTCCTTTGCTTCGTCCAGCACTTCTGCATCTCTCTCTCTCTTTTCATTTCTCTCTCTCTCTGCAGGCAAGCTCCTTGGGCTCCACAGATGTGAGGTTCAAGATGGCTGTCCCACCGTAGTACCTTCACAACCCCCTTCACAGGGCCTCCCATTTACAGACCAGCAGACACTCTCCCACATCTCTAAGTCTCAACTTCTTAGAAAGGAATGACCAAGTTTGGCTTGCATTCCCAACCTTGGTCAATCAACTGTAGTAGGAAACAGTGGCCATCACATAGGACAAGCTTCCTGTAGAATCAGCTCTGTGGACAGGTGGGAGGGGCAGTTCTTGTTGGCACAGAGAGCAGGTAAACACACCATCCTGTGTATTTGACAATGTCTCAGATAACAGTTGCCTGATAGCTCAGTTGGTAAAGAATCTGCCTGTAATGCAGGAGACCCTGGGTTGATTCCTGGGTTGGGAAGATCCTCTGTAGAAGGGATAGGCTACCCACTCCAGTATTCTTGGGTTTCCCTTGTGGTTCAGCTGGTAGAGAATCTGCCCGCAATGTGGGAGACCTGGATTCAACCTCTGGGTTGGGAAGATCCCCTGGATAAGGGAAAGGCTACCCACTCTAGTATTCTGGCCTGGAGAATTCCATGGGGTCGCAGAGTCGGACACGACTGAGCGACTTTCACTTTCACAGGGAACAAGGACTTTGTCGCTTTAATGTGAAATTGATATAACTCTTATACTGCCTGCATATAGGAGTATCCTGCTTCACATTTAAAAAATGATGCTCTTTTCATGTGAACGTGCATTTGCATTTTAAGTGTGTTTGCGTATGGCCACTTAAAATAAACCACGTTAGCTCAGTCGCTTTAGTATTTCCCTTATCTAAGCAGTATGGTATGGCTCTGAGGATAGCTATCACAGTAGCTAGAAAAAGCATCTAATGAGATAACTAAAAAAAGAATTTGTGGGTGTTGTTGGGTGGCTAAATCATCCTGGGGGTGCAAATTAGGCCATTTGGGAGGGACATTCATTTATTCAGGCCACCAGAGCAACACTGGAGGAATTATTATTCTGGGAAGTCAGGGTAAAAAGGGCCCTAGTGACTGAAAAATTTGAGACTGCTTCCAAAAGCTCTAATTTGCACCCAGGGAGTACAAAGAAGAGTTTGATTGGAATAAATAGCCAGATAAATAATGCAAAAGCAGAGTGTCTGGGCCAAGGTGGAAGTCATATTTGTGAACTCAGGTACTGATGGAAAGATTTAAAGGATGTTTTTTAGAAAGGTGTGTGTGCCTGCACTTTGTTGCATCCAACTCCTTGCGACCCCATGGACTGTAGCCCACTAGGCTCCTCTGTCCATGGAATTTTCCAGGCAAGAATACTGGAGTGGGTTGCCATTTCTTTCTCCAGGGAATCTTCCTGACCCAGGGATTCAACCCATGTCTCTTATATCTCCTGCACTGGCAGGCAGGTTCTTTACCAGCTGAGCCGCTGGGGAAGCCCTTGGTGACCATAGCAAATTGATTGACACGAGGCTTTGACATTGGGGTGTCAGTATCTAGCACATATACCATTGTAGATACACATCTGAGTTTGGAGCCGAAGCCCCAAAATGTTTTGTAAGAGGAGCAGGCTCCTATTATCACTGCTTTCCAGGCTTCCCCTCCTTCACAACCTGTTCTCTTCAACCCTCATCTAAAGCAAGATTCCTCCACTGCAGCAATAGATACTGTCAATGTCTTTTTTTTTTAAATTATTTTAATGTCCTCATAGGTAGTGTCTGTGCACAGAGAATTATTTTTTAAAAATCAGTATCTCAGTTATTTAAAACGTGATTATTTCTTAAGCTTTTAAGAAGTCACAGTCTTTTTTGAATTTTTTATTTATTTATATTTGACGGCGCTGGGTCTCCGTTGCTGCATGTGAGCTTTCTCTAGTTGTGGCAAGTGGGGGCTGCTCTCTAGTTGCTGTGTGCAAGCTTCCCACTGCGGTGGCTTCTCTTGTTGTGGAGTGTGGACTTATTTGCCCCTTGACATGTGGGATCTTAGTTCCCTGACCAGGGATCAAACCCATGTCCCCTGCATTTGGCAGGCAGATTCTTAACTACTGGACCACCAGGGAAGTCTCACAGTTTTTAAAACATGTAATTCTTTTTATATAACTGGACAATTTTAACACTCCCCTTAAGAATAAATTTTTTAAGTGAGTAGATTCCCTTAAATATTTCCAGCTATGTTTATACTTTTAACATATTTGATTTACCTTTCAAGTACTATAGAAACAAACAAAACTTTCCTATTTTAAAATCTCATAAATTAAACTTATAACACCTCTACTTAAAATCAGGAGCCAAATCAGTTGCTCAGTTATACATTTAACTGGGAGTTACAAAGCTAAAATATTATGAAAACAGGCCAAATTCTCTTAAAGACTTAAAAATCAAATATGTACAATTTCTTTAACCCAAAGATATTCATGTGATTTTCCTAAACACTCTTATACTAGTTGCCCTCTAAGGTGGAGAGGTGCTTATCCACCAAGGAAAAGATGATGTCATCCCACACCGAGGAAATTATCTTCTCAGGTGCTTGAGACATCGCAGAACAGCCAGAAGTTTCAGCCTGACCAGCTTTTCTCACAACTCGGCCTAGGCTGAGTTCCCACCTCTAATTACTATAGTTTGTTGTGCCATAATTTAAGGGAGTGGGTAGTGAACAGCAAGGCTGACATCCATTTAGCGAGTGGCACAGTGTCTAGGACTTTGTGTGTGTGTGCCTGCGTTCAGTCTTGTCCAGTTCTTTGCGATCTCATGAACTGTAGCCCACCAGTCTCCTCTGTCCATTGAATTTTTCCAGGAATACTGGAACAGGTCACCATTTCCTACTCCAGGGTCTCTCCCTGATCCAGGATCGAACTGGTGCCCACAAATATATTTTAATTTTCATTTTTTTTAAATCAGAAGTAAATATTAATATGATAATAATGCATATATAATACCAAATCAAGTTTGGATTATATTCATCTTTATTCCGATGCAGTAGTAAACATACAATAAGATTTTTTCCCACAAAGGCAAAAGTGCCCAAAGTTTTCAAAAATCATCAGGCGACCCAGGTTCCTCAGTCCACTTCCCTGGGTGTGAACTCTATCAGGCCCTCATTCTTAAATCAATCTACAGAATTTTCACACCTCACCTAGATGCATCCCTCATGCCAGTGCATTTCCTTGGCTTTTAAGGTACTTAAGGGTCAGAATTCTGTTTTCTTTTTAAATTTTTACTATTTTGAAGGACATACAACCCTTACGTATGTTAAAATGCTATATAATTAACAAACTTTTAGACAGTCATTTCATAAAAGAAGCTTTTCAAATGGCAATTGAGCACATAAACTACATCATTAATCATCAGCAAAGTAAACATTGAAACCACAATGAGATAGGTTTTTAGTGCCCTATATGGGCATATAATGGGTACAATTTTTTAAACTGACAACGCTAAATGTTGGCGAAGGTATGGAAAAACCAAGACACTCAAACAAGATTTATAGGAATGTGAAGTGGTACAGTCACTTGGGAAAAAATTTTGGCAGGTCCTATGACCCAAATAATTCCACTCCTGGATATTTACCCTGGAGAAATGAAAATATATGTCCACAGAAATACTAAGATAAGAATGTTCTGGGGACTTCCCTGGCGGTCTAGTGGTTAAGACTGCTTTTCCAATGCAGGGGGCACGGGTTCAATCCTTGGTCAGGGAGCTAAGATTCCACATTCCTTGTATAGAGGGCAGACATACTGAAACCATACTCACAGAAAACTAGTCAATCTAATCACACTAGGACCACAGCCTTGTCTAACTCAATGAAACCAAGCCATGCCTGCAGGGCAACCCAAGGCGGGCGGGTCATGGTGGAGAGGGCTGACAGAACTTGGTCCACTGGAGAAGGGAATGGCAAGCCACTTCAGTATTCTTGCCTTGAGAACCCCATGAACATTCCTTGTAGCATGGTCAAAAGATAAAAATAAAATAATAAGAATTTTTTTAAAAAGAAAAGAGAATCTTCTAAGTAGCTTTATTCATACTAGCCCAAAATTGGCAATGCCCATTGACAGAAAAATGGATAAACAACCAGTGGTGTATTCATAGGATAAAAGTGAAGTCTCTCAGTTGTGTCTGACTCTTTGCAACCCCATGCACTGTAGCCTACCAGGCTCCTCTGTCTATGGGATTCTCCAGGCAAGAGTACTGGAGTGGGTTGCCATTTCCTTCTCCACATAGGATGGAAACTGCCTAGAAAAAAAGAATGAATTCTGATACATACAACAGCCTGAATTAATTTTGAAGACATCATGCTGACTGAAAGGAGTATTATGCAACCATACATAATGCATGATTCTAGTGGGTTTTTTTTTTTTTTTTTTAGTTTTAGAGCAGGCTGAAATAATATTTGATGAATGAATGAAGTCAGAACAGTGATTGCTTTGAGGGATTGGGGAATGGATTTACTGGAGAAGAGTTTAAAGAAAGTTTCCAGAGTGATAGAGATTTGGATTCACACATTATCAAAAGTCATCCAATGTTACATGTAGAATTTGTGCACTTCGCTTGTTAAAAACAAAATTCAACTGAGGAAATTTCAAAGATTTTATTGACTTTATTCAGTGATTCATGAATCAGGCAGCATCAAATGTAGCAGTCAGAAAGGAGTTCTGAGGAGCTGGACAAAATGCAAGACTTTTATAGTTAGAAGGGAATGGAACAAGGAAGTTGTAGCAGGCAAAATAGCAGACTAGTTATTGCAAGGTCACTTGCATTAGAGGATGGCAGGGGTCTAACAGGCCAATTACCTGACTAGCGCTGAGCAAGTGATTCCTGATTGACTGGCTGAAGATTTCATTTCAGTGCTGAAACTGTCCTATCTCAGTTTAGTGACATGAATCTTTGCCTAAGTGACTCCATCTGGGGCCTGTTGTCTTGTTTTTAACACACCGTATGTAAATTTTTCCTAGAAACAAGAAACCATAAACAAATATTGAGCTAGAGGTAATAATTTTCATGATGAAGTGTTGAAACTACCGCACAATTGCACTCATCTCACACGCTAGTAAAGTCATGCTCAAAATTCCCCAAGCCAGGCTTCAGCAATACGTGAACCGTGAACTTCCAGATGTTTAAGCTGGTTTTAGAAAAGGCAGAGGAACCAGAGATCAAATTGCCAACATCCACTGGATAATAGAAAAAGAAAGAAAGTTCAAAAAAAACCATCTACTTCTGCTTTATCAACTATGCCCAAGCCTTTGACTGTGTGGATTACAATAAACTGTGGAAAATTCTTAAAGAGATGGGAATACCAGACCACCTGACCTGCCTCTTGAGAAGCCTGTATGCAGGTCAACAGTTAGAACTGGACATGGAACAACAGACTGGTTCCAAATAGGAAAAGGAGTACATCAAGGCTGTATATTGTCACCCTGTTTATTTAACTTCTATGCAGAGTACATCATGAGAAACACTGGGCTGGAAGAAACACTGGGCTGGAAGAAGCACAAGCTGGAATCAAGATTGCAGGGAGAAATATCAATAACCTCAGATATGCAGATGACATCACCCATGGCAGAAAGTGAAGAGGAGCTCAAAAGCCTCTTGATGAAAGTGAAAGAGGAGAATGAAAAAGTTGACTTAAAGCTCAACATTCAGAAAATTAAAATCATGGCATCCGGTCCCATCACTTCATGGCAAATAGATGGGGAAACAGTGGAAACAGTGGCTGACTTCATTTTTCTGGGCTCCAAAATCACTGCAGATGGTGATTACAGTCATTAAATTAAAAGATGCTTACTCCTTGGGATGAAAGTTATGACCAACCTAGAGAGCATATTGAAAAGCAGAGACATTACTTTGCCGACTAAGGTCCATCTAGTCAAGGCTATGGTTTTTCCAGTGGTCATGTATGGATGTGAGAGTTGGACTGTGAAGAAAGCTGAGTGCTGAAGAATTGATGCTTTTGAAGTGTGGTGTTGGAGAAGACTCTTGAGAGTCCCTTGGACTGCAAGGAGATCCAATCTGTCCATCCTAAAGGAGATCAGTTCTGGGTGTTCATTGGAAGGACTGATGTTGAAGCTGAAACTCCAATACTTTGGCCACCTGATGCGAAAACCTGACTCATTTGAAAAGCCCCTGATGCTGGGAAAGATTGAGGGCAGGAGAAGAAGGGGATGACAGAGAATGAGATGGTTGGATGTCATCACCGACTCAATGGGTTTGGGTGGACTCTGGGAGTTGGTGATGGACAGGGAAGCCTGACATGCTGTGACATGGGGTCACAAAGAGTCATACATGACTGAGCAACTGAACTGAACTGTAGTCTTTAAGGGTATACCGTCTATAGCTTACATTGCAATATCAATAAATAAGCTGATGAGCAAAGAATTTAAATGGCCTTTTCTTCAAAGAAAATGTACAAATGGCTAAAAGAACATGAAGTATGTTTAGCATCATTTTTCATTAGAGAAATGCAAATCAAAATCACATAAAATATCACTTCACAGCTCCTAGGATAATGATAATAATAATTTTTTAAAAAGAAAATAACAAGTGTTGCAAACCTGAGACCCAGCAAGTCTGCTTCAGTAAATTAATCTAAGGAAATAATGACAAGTTAGTTGAAAAAAATATATGTGGGAAGAAGTTTCCCAAAGTGTTGTTTATCATAACACAACTTTGGAAACACAGTAAATAAACACTGTGGCAGAGATGAATCTCAGAGCACAAATTGAGGTATGTCTTTGGAGAATTCAACGGCACCCCACTCCAGTACTCTTGCCTGGAAAATCCCATAGACAGAGGACCCTGGTGGGCTGCAGTTCATGGGGTCACAAAGAGTCGGACACGACTGAGGACTTTCACTTTCACTTCACTTAAGTATAAAACTGTAAATACTTTTTCTATGACAACTCAATTTTTACTTTGAGCCCATTCCATAGGAAGAGTAACAATGTCAGTCAATTAATAATTTTCCCTCTTCATGTGTAGAAAAAGGGGAACCCTCTTACACTGTTAGTGGGAATGTAATTTGGTACAGCCACTATGGAGAACAGTATGGAGAGTCTTCAAAAAACTAATAATAGAGCCACCATATGATCTAGCAATTCTACTTCTGCACACATATCCAGACAAAACTCTAATTTGGAAAGATGCATGTACCCTTATGTTCATAGCAGCACTATTCACAATAGCCAAGCTCAACATTCAGAAAACGAAGATCATGGCATCTGGTCCCATCACTTCATGGGAAATAGATGGGGAAACAGTGGAAACAGTGCCAGACTTTATTTTTTTGGGCTCCAAAATCACTGCTGATGGTGACTGCAGCCATGAAATTAGAAGACGCTTGCTCCTTGGAAGAAAAGTTATGTCCAACCTAGATAGCATTTTCAAAAGCAGAGACATTACTTTGCCGACTAAGGTCCGTCTAGTCAAGGCTATGGTTTTTCCTGTGGTCATGTATGGATGTGAGAGTTGGACTGTGAAGAAGGCTGATCGCCGAAGAATTGATGCTTTTGAAGTGTGGTGTTGGAGAAGACTCTTGAGAGTCCCTTGGACTGCAAGGAGATCCAACCAGTCCATTCTGAAGGAGATCAACCCTGGGATTTCTTTGGAAGGAATGATGCTAAAGCTGAATGTGTTGGAGAAGACTCTTGAGAGTCCCTTGGACTGCAAGGAGATCCAACCAGTCCATTCTGAAGGAGATCAGCCCTGGGATTTCTTTGGAAGGAATGATGCTAAAGCTGAAACTCCAGTACTTTGGCCACCTCATGTGAAGAGTTGACTCATTGGAAAAGACTCTGAAGCTGGGAGGGATTGGGGGCAGGAGGAGAAGGGGATGACCGAGGATGAGATGGCTGGATGGCATCACCGACTCGATGGATGTGAGTCTGAGTGACCTCCGGGAGATGGTGATGAACAGGGAGGCCTGGCGTGCTGCGATTCATGGGGTCGCAAAGAGTCGGACACAACTGAGCGACTGAACTGAACTGAACTGAACTGAAGGTATGAAAGAACTTAAATGTCCATTGACACATTAATGGATAAAGAAGATATGGTGTATACATATATATATATATGAATATTACTCAGGAATTAAATAGTGTAACAACACTGACGCAACTAGAGATTATCATATTAAGTAAAGTAAGTCAAGAAGAGAAAAACAAATACCCTATAACATTACTTATACATGGAGTCTAAAACATGACACAAATGAATACATCTGTGAAACAGAAATAGACACACAGATACAGCAAATGGGCTTCTGGTTGCCAGGGGTTTGTGGTGAGGTGGGGTGAGGGATGAATTGAAAGTCTGGGGTTAGCAGATACCAACTACTTATATAAAATAGATAAACAACAAGGTCCTATTGTATAGCGCAGGGAACTGCATTAAACAGCTTATAATAAAGCAAAATGGAAAAGAAAAATAAACATTTTAAAATAGAAAAAAAATTGTAAAAAATTTCCACTTGAAACTATCATAACATTGTTAACTGGATATACCTAAATACAGAATAAAGAGTTCTAAAAAAGGAAATTTTTCCTGTCCTGCGGGATTATATCTGAGTTTGAGGAGGGGCACTTGCATGGTGCCAAGGGGTAATATTTATAAGGAGCAGGCAGGTAATGGACCAAACTGAGCTTCCAGGTAACCATCAACTCGGGTGTCAGCTGGAACACCTGCTGGACCACTTGCCTCTTGGTCATTGTCAAGACCTTTCTGCCAATTACAACTTCATCAGTAATTTTGAAATACTTACTATGAAAAAGTTCAATTATATCTAAAAATATATTCACTTTATCACAGGAAATTTCAACATTATCTTTGTCATGAAATTAAAAAGGAATTGCTGTAAGAGTCTTATAATAGAATTATAACTATTAAAATTTTTTGCTGTTTATTATATACTTGTATGAACAAAGAATTTAATCCAGATGATGGCCAACCATTTCAAGCACAACACTAGATATTAAAAAGTTTTGTTCATGGACTCAAGCTCAAGTCTTTTGTTAAGAAAATGGAAGAGACAGTATGTGGAAGTTGTGTACAAATCAAATATTTAGCAACTACATGCTCCGTATTTTATTTTTCTTATCATAATTACATAATACACAAAATGGAATGATTTTTTTCACCAAGTGTACGAGGTTGGGCAACTGCACTCTGGTGACATGTTACCTCTGATGCACCTCACACAATCTCCTTAGAGCATTAGGCTTTTGGAAATGAAAGTTTTTTTATTTTTTAAATTTTTTCTTCTTTTTTTGCCTTGTTACATCCTTCCCATGGGACAATGAGTCTGGCGGACCTCTTGTTATAAAGGGAAGACAAGAAAAAAACAAAAAGCATAAGTTGGTAAAACAAAATTTCAACTGTAAGGTGAACAAGGTCTGAGGATCTAATGTAAAACATGATGACTGTAGTTGATGACACTGTATTGAATATTTAAAATTCACTTAGAGAGTAGAACTTAAATGTCTTCTCTCTGTCACACACACACACACACACTAAATATGTGAGGTGATGGATTTTAATTAACAAGATTTCACAATGCATACATATTTCAAATCACCATTATGTACACATTAAAAATCTTAACATGTTGTCAGTATACTTCAATAAAGCTGAAATTTTAAAAGTATTTTTTAAAAGACCCAGAATAATATTGATAAAATAACTGTTCTTGAAATGCAGCCCATAGTCCATAAAGGATCCCAATATCCTGGCAGGAGGTCTATGAGGTCAAAACTCTTTTCATAATAATACTAAAATGTTATTTGCTCTCTTCATTCTCTTAGGAGATAACAGTGCAGTATAAGTTGGTAAAACAAAATTTCAACTGTAAGGTGAACAAGGTCTGAGGATCTAATGTAAAACATGATGACTGTAGTTGATGACACTGTATTGAATATTTAAAATTCACTTAGAGAGTAGAACTTAAATGTCTTCTCTCTGTCACACACACACACACACACTAAATATGTGAGGTGATGGATTTTAATTAACAAGATTTCACAATGCAAACATATTTCAAATCACCATTATGTACACATTAAAAATCTTAACATGTTGTCAGTATACTTCAATAAAGCTGAAATTTTAAAAGTATTTTTTAAAAGACCCAGAATAATATTGATAAAATAACTGTTCTTGAAATGCAGCCCATAGTCCATAAAGGATCCCAATATCCTGGCAGGAGGTCTATGAGGTCAAAACTCTTTTCATAATAATACTAAAATGTTATTTGCTCTCTTCATTCTCTTAGGAGATAACAGTGCAGTTTTCCAGAAGCTACACATGTAATTTCGTAACAGACTGACTTTAGCAGTTGATAGAGAATCCAGCTGTCTTCCATTAAGTTAGACATGAAAAGGATTTGCAGAAATGTAAAACAATGCCACCCTTCTCACTAATTGTCTTGCTTTGTTATTGTTCAGATGCTAAGTCATGTTTGAATGCGACCCCATGAACTACAGCTCACTAGGCTTCACTGTGTCCCAGAGCTTGCTCAAACTCATGTCCACTGAGTCAGTGATGCCATCCAACCATCTCATCCTCTGCTGCCCCCTTCTCCTCCTGCCCTCAATCTTTCCCAGCATCAGGATCTTTTTCAATGAGCCGGGTATCAGGTGTCTTACTTAAGAAAATATAGTTATTTTCACAAATGTGTTACTTATATTAATTTTAAATGTGTTTGTAATAATCATTTTTAAATGAATAATTTTAAGTTCCTCAGTTTTAATACCTAGTACATTAAATATCACAGATATAAATGCACAAAAATGTTTTTTTACTTCCCAATAAATTTTAATTGTGTAAAGGGGTCCTGAGGTCAAAAACTTTGAGAATCACTGCCAAAGTTTTATTCTGTCAACACCTAGTATGACAGGAAGCTCTGCAACCACTGAAATGGAACATGGAAACCTATCTATTGGATGAAAAGATAGCTTGTTTATTGTGAAAGTGGATATGATGTGATTCCATATTTATTTACTTAAAGCATTTTTTTATGTGGACCGTTTTTAAAGTCTTTATGCATTTGTTACAGTATTGCTTCTGTTTTAGGCTTTGGGTTTTTGTCCACAAGACCTGGAATCATAGCTCCTTGACCAGGGATCAAATCCACACCTCTTGCGCTGGAAGGCAAAGTCTTAACCACTGGACCATCAGGGAAGTCATGTGATCCCATATTTAATTAAAATAAGTGTGTATGTGTGTCACCATAAGAAAAATGTACAGAAGGATATATGTCGATTAATGCTAATTATTTCTAGGCTGTAAGATTATGAAGACACCTATTTTCTTTATTCATTTCTTTACGTATGAATATAAAGCACTTTACTGTGGTAATAAATACATAACTTACAACTCACCATCTCAGCCTCTTCAAGTGTACAATCCAGTAGTGCTAAGTATGTTCATATTGTTGTGAACCATATCTCCAGATCTCTTATATCTTGCAAATTTGAAACTCTACACTCATTAAACAACCACTCTCCATCCTGCAAACTCCCAGCCACTAACAGCTACCGTTTTACTTTCTGTCTCTATGAATCTCACTAATCTAGGAACTTCATATAAATGGAATATACAGTATTTATTTGTGTGTGTGTGACTGCCTTATTTTACATCGAATTATATCCCTTAACATGAAAGTGTTAGTTACTCAGTCATGTCCGACTGCTGGTGGGCTACAGCCCGCCAGCCTCCTCTGTCCATCGAATTCTCCAGGCAAGAATACTGGAGTGCATTTCCTTCTCCAGGGGATCTTCCCAACTCAAGGACTGAACCCAGGTCTCTTGCATTGCAGCCAGATTCTTTACCATCTGAGCCATATCCCTTAGATTCATCTATGTTATAGCTTGTGACAGGATTTCCTCCCTGTTTAAGACAATAATATTTCACTGTATGTATATATCACATCTGTTTATATGTTTATTCACCAGTAAACATTTGAGTTGATTCTAAACATACTAATTTTTTAATTTTTTAAAGAACATGAATTCACTTTAGAAATAGAAATAAAATAAGGCTATTTCCAATTTTGGAAAAAGATGACACATTCTCGCTTAAAAAGCACAGGGAACAAAGAGAAGGAAAGGGAGGTTTCAGAATTCCTTAATTTAGTTAATCAGCCTGTTGTTCAATACTTGACTCATTGGAAAAGACTCTGATGCTGGGAGGGATTGGGGGCAGGAGGAGAAGGGGACGACAGAGGATGAGATGTCTGGATGGCATCACTGACTCGATGGACGTGAGTCTGAGTGAACTCCGGCAGTTGGTGATGGACAGGGAGGCCTGGCGTGCTGCGATTCATGGGGTTGCAAAGAGTCGGACATGACTGAATGACTGAACTGACTAAGGAAAAGAAACGATTATCCATAATTCTGTTACTGAAAATTAATCAAGAAAGAAATGGAAAATTTTATTTGAACTAAATTTGAGAATTTCAAAAAGCTCCAAGAACTGTTCCTCTTTTTAGAAGTCAAGGCAGAGGATGATCTAGTGGTTTAGACCCTATACTCCCAATGCAGGGCACACAGGTTTGACCCCTGGTTGGGGAGCTAGGATTCCCCATGCCGCTTGTGGTGAGTGAAGTCATTCAGTCGTGTCTGACTCTTTGTAACCCCATGGACCATAGCCTACTAGGCTCCTCCAGCCATGGAATTTTCCAGGCAAGAGTACTGGAGTGGGTTGCCATTTCCTTCTCCAGCTTGTGGTGAAGCCAAGCAAATAAAAGGCAAGGCAGAGCTGTATCAGTTTTCTGAGACAGAGGGCTGTACATTAGATGACATATTTTTTTAATTGTCAAATATTTACTTTCTTTGTGTGTTATTTAATTTTTATTGGAGTATGATTGATTTGCAGTGTTATGTTAGTTTCAAGTGTACAGCAAAGTGAGTCTGTTATACAAATACGCATGCTACTGCTAAGTCACTTCAGTCGTGTCCGACTCTGTGTGACCCCAAAAGGCTCCCCCGTCCCTGGGATTCTCCAGGCAAGAACACTGGAGTGGGTTGCCATTTCCTTCTCCAATGCATGAAAATAAAAAGTGAAAGTGAAGTCACTGAGTTGTGTCCACCTCTCAGCGACCCCATGGACTGCAGCCTACCACGCTCCTCCATCCACAGGATTTTCCAGGCAAGAGTACTGGAGTGGGGTGCCATTGCCTTCTCCGACAAATACGCATACCCACTCTTTTTAGATTCTTCATAATATGGACCATTACGGAGTATTGAGTTGAGTTCCCTGAGCTATACAGGAGGTCCTTATTAGTTATCTATTTTATATATAGCAGTGTGTTTATGTCAATTCCAGTCTTCTAATTTATCCCTCCTTCTCTTACCCCTTGGTAGCCATAAGTTTATTTTTTACATCTGAAACTCTATTTCAATTTTGTAGATAAGTACATCTGTAGCTATTTTTTTAAGATTACACATATAAGGATATCATATGATATCTATTTTTCTCCGGATGATGTAGTATTGACAGTTTATACAATCCAGATCTAAGTGTCATCATGACCCCTTATAAGATCAAGAAGGAATGCTACCTTTTAAGGAGTCGTCTTACTCATGCTGGAAGAATGTTGCACCTTACAGCTGAGCAGATATTTCTGTCTGCAGGGGAGGTTTGCTCAATGCAGTAACAGACATACACAATAAATAGTGTGGGAAGAGAGGAAACTAAAGAGTAGATAACATTTCTCATGTGTAAATTTTTCTTGTCTTGGCATAAAATATGAATTTTACTTCATAATCCAAATATTAATGAAGAAGAAATATGAGTTTGGACAGCTTCTCTGCACATAAAATGTAGAAATCTACCTAGAAGCTGCAATTTACTCTAATTTGACCCTTTTACCCTGAACACTAGAGTCTCCCCTGCCCACTATCTCCCCAAACTCTCTCCTCTCCAAATTTATACAAAAAATCTCATCTAGATACTCTGACTTTCTCATAGGCTGTGTGCACATGATCAAGGAATCTGAAAAATTACCATACTGTAAGATGTATTCTATCCCCAGGGAGCTAAAACCATTGTCAAACCCTTCATCGCATCATATCTTTTAGACAACCTGATGTTGTATTTCTAGCATTTTATTTTTTAAAAAAATTATTTATCTGGCCGCAAGTCTTAGTTACAGCATGTGGATTCCAGTTCCCTGACCAGGGATCGAACCCCGGATCCCCTGCATTAGGAGCTCAGAGTCTTAGCCACTGGACCACCAGAGAAGTCCCTCCGAGCATTCTTTTTTTAATGCCCATACACATCTTTTGAAAACTTTCTATTATGGACAGTTTCAAATATATACAAAAGTAGATAAAGAGCCAAACGCCCCTCTATTTTATTCCTTTGTTGTTACATAATCTCAAACTTTGTGATATAAATCAAGAACCATTTTACTACGTTCCTGGCATCTAAAGATCAGGAATTTGGACAGCACATGGCAGACGTGGCTTGTTTCTGCTCCGCAGTGTCTGAGGCCTCAACTGAAAAGAGCATTTGAGTGGTGTGATTTGAATTACCCAAGCTGGAATCATCTGGAGGTTTCTTCACTCATAAGTCTGTGCCTGTGTTGGGGTGACGGCAAGGCTGAAATTAACCGAGGTTGTTGACTGGAGTGTCTCCCTTTGACTTAGGTTTCTGCTAATGTGGCAGCTGGGTTCCCAGAGGGAGCGTCCCGATTGAGCAAGAGAACCAAGGGGATCAGGTGGGAGCTGTGTGGTTTTCACGACCTAGCCTCAGAAGTCACCTTCTGTCATTTCTCTTATGCCACGTTTTTTATAAATTGGTCACACTATTGACAATCATTAATCCTTATGAAAGTAGGGAAGGCCAAAAATGAAAATCACCATAATTTTGGACAAAAGGAAGTAGGTTATTTCTATTCTTGTGTGTTAGTAACTCAGTCATGTCCAGCTCTTTACGACCCCATAGACTGTAGCCCACCAGGCTCATCTGTCTGTGGAATTTTCCAGGCAAGAATCCTGGCATGGGTTGCCATTCCCTTCTCCAATTTCTATTCTTCAGTTCAATTCAGTCGCTCAGTCGTGTCCGACACTTTGCGACCCCATGAATCACAGCACGCCAGGCCTCCCTGTCCATCACCAACTCCCGGAGTTCACTCAGACTCACGTCCATTGAGTCAGTGATGCCATCCAGCCATCTCATCCTCGGTCGTCCCCTTCTCCTCCTGCCCCCAATCCCCCCTAGTATCAGAGTCTTTTCCAATGAGTCAACTCTTCGCATGAGGTGGCCAAAGTACTGGAGTTTCAGCTTTAGCATCACTCAAGAGCTACAAGGAACCCTTGAAATGGAGATGGCTTGTTCATATTTATATTTTGAAAAGATAACAGGAATTCTGTAGAGTAGGTATCTCTTTCAAGCGTGAAACTAGCAGCTCAGAGAAATTAAGAAACTTACCTTAGTATTATGGATTATACATTGACAGAGCCAGGATCCCAGCACAGGTCTGACTCCAAAATCCATTCATGAGCTTCCTGCTATGCTAGGGATTTTCAAACTGCAGGTTATAACCTGTTTGTACACCTTGAAATCAATTTAGTGGAATCAGGCAACATTTTTTTAAGAAAATAGTATTGACGAGAATAGAAAAGCGCATCATAGATTGTAATAATAATTATTTCATAATTTCTTTAAGTTATATATGTATGTAAAACGCATATGAAAGTGAAAATGAAAGTTAGTCGCTCAGTCATGTCCCACTCTTTGCAACCCCATGGAATGTAGCCCACTAGGCTGCTCTGTCCGTGGACTTCACCAGGCGAGAATACTGGAGTAGGTTGCCATTCCCTTCTCCAGGGAATCTTCCCAACCCAGGGATTGAACCCAGGTCTCCTGCATTGCAGAGAGATTCTTTCAACTCTGAGCCATATGTATACAGGGGATGTATGTGGGTGAATACTGGGACATGATGCAAAACACACTTATCACTGTAGATTGATGTTTAAAATGCTGGAATTCACTAAACATGCAAAGAGCATTCATGTTGCTCCTCACCTGCCAGACACCCTGCCATCCTTCTCTCCCTCATTTATTCATTCCATTAAAAAATATTAGATGTCCCATAGGTGCAAAACATCCTGCTCAAAGCTATGGAGGAACAAAGACATATCAGAAGCCTTAGGCTTGGATCTACTTCTCTGCAGTAGTGCTAGATTTGTGCTGATTTACCACACTCAGCCCAAGCCTCTTGTGACCTGTGGTTTGCATTAATCTTTAAGGCAAAGCCACATACCTTTTCATTACATAATCTTTGCTGATGCTAGAGACAGATTCCAAAGTATCTTCTTCATAATTTCTGTATTTAATGCAGTGAGTAATCAAGAATAGGCCATTGTTAGATCAATTGCTTTCCTGTATTTACCCTTTCAAACAATAAATAATCAGTGGGATGAGAAAGCACAGTAAAAGCTAGTTTTAATGTTAGTACTCATAAGTGTCCAACATCTTAAAAGATGTTTTAATATTTATACGTGGTGGAACACTCTCCTCTCTGGAGAGCTGACTGGGAATTGATATGAACCCAGACAGAAATAAAATTCAAAAGCCATTGTTTTGTGCAGATTTTCGATCATGCCTGAGCAGAACTCTGGATTCCCTCAAACTTGGCCATTACTCAACCGCTGATTTTCCCAATTGCCAAGACCCCTGAGCACAAGCCTAGGGGGAAGATTCTCTTCAGTGCAGATGGAGTGGATTTTCTATGTCAAGATCAGTAGCTAGACTGGGCCCAAGCCATGCCCATCCTTAGAGCAAAGCCTGGTTGGATATCCTTATACCACTCCTTTTTTTTTTCTCATTTATATATTTTTATTTGGAAATATTTATACCAGTACAGTTATACATCTCCTTTTGATCTTTTTTTCTGGTGTAGTATCTTCATCTATAGAAGGAGCATGATTGCAGTACCTACATAATGCTGTTGTTACAAGAATTGAACTGAGTTTACACATGAACACAAAATAAAACGAAACAGAAATCAGCATCTGGCAGTTAATAAGGATCATTAAAGTTTAAGCTAATATTATATTTGCTATTATCTGGGCATTTGTACCATTCTGCAGTTGAGTATTATTAATCCCCTAGGAGTGTATTAAAATTGAGTGGAGGGCTCCAAATGTTCTTACTTCTGCATTTAGTAAATTTCTTTTCAGCTTGGGTGAACAGTTCTTGCCAGCATGACCTCATGTAATTTTGTTTGCCTTTTTCATAACCATATGCTTATATTTATTATGTATAGCCATATTTGCATGTAGTTAGAATTACTTTTTAACTTTTTATTTTGAACTTTTCTTAAAGTCACAGGAAGTTAAAATACAGTGCAGAGAAATCTCTTGGACCCTTGACCCAGTTTTCTCCAGTGGCTTCATCTTATATAACACTATGAAAATCAAGAGTTTTATGTTGGTACAATGTGTGTGTGTGGGTCTATTAATTTTACCACACATGTAACTACTTCTGCAATGAAGATGCAAAACTAATTCGTCAACACAAAGTGATCCTTCTTGCTACCCCTTAATAGTTATACACCCTTCCCTCCGCCATCCCCAGCCCCTGGAAGTCATTAATCTGTTTGCATTGCTATAATTCTGTCATTTCTAGAATAATGAATAAATGGACTCACATAAATGGGAAGTTCATGACTTTCTGAGATTAGCTGTTTTTCACACACTTCTGGGAGATGGTGGAGGACAGGAGAGCCTGGTGTGCTCTTTGTGTCCGTGGAGTCACAAAGAGTCAGACACAACTTAGCAACTTGTCATCCATTCAAGTTGTTGTGGGTATCAATAGATCATTGCTGAGTCTGTGGAATGGATGTACCACAATTACTTCAATCATTCACCTAGTGAGGGACATTTTAGTTATTTCCAATATGGTAATAGAGCCTCAGTGAAAAATCACCAATAGATTTTTGTGAGAACATTAGATTTTAGTTCTTCCTTTCCAGTCTGCAAGTTTCTAACTTTATTTTCTTATCATGTCTTATTACAATGGCTAGAACTTCCAGTTCTGTGTTGAACAACAATGGCAAAAGTGAACTCCATGACTTGTTCCTCATCTTGGGAAAGCGTTCAACCTTTCAACATTAAGTACCATGTTAGCTTGGTTTTTTATAGATGTCTTTATCAAGTTGAGGAAGTTCTCCTTCATTCCTAGTTTTCTGAGGGTTTTTTATTTTTAATCATAAATTGGTATTGTGGTTTGGGTAATGTTTTTTATTTTTTTCTGTTTCAGTTAATATGATCTTGTGACTTTTTTCTCTAGCATGTTAATTCATTAGCTTGCATTTATTACTTTTCAAACAGAGAATCACTTTGCATCCTGGAGTAAAACCCATTTGGTCATGGTATCTAATTCTTTTCATATATTACTAAGTTTTATTTGGTAATATTTCTATAAGAATTTTTGCATCTTATTCATGAGGAATATTGGTCTGTAGTTTTGGAGTGTTTTGGTACTTTCATTGGGTTTGGTATCATGGTCATAGCAGTTTCATTGAATGGGTAAAGAAGTGTTAGTTTTTTTCTTGGAAGAAATTATATAGAAATGATGTTAATTCTCCTTTAAATATTTGGTTTCAGAATTCTCCAGCAAAACTATCTACACCTAAAAATTTGGGGGAAGTTTATAATTATGAATTCACTGTCTTAATAATTATAAGGCTGTTCAAATTATATTATGCAAGTTGCTATAATTCTTACTTTTCTAGGAGTTGGCCTGTTTAAATTGTCAAAGTTATGTATTTGGAGTTGTTTATAGTATTCTGTTTTAT